>JAFBJW010007502.1:4002802-4201052 GCA_016785235.1 Pseudorhombus dupliciocellatus
GACCGATAACTCTCAACTGAAACTTCTCCTGTTTCAGCCAACTGTCATGTTTCCCAGCCTTGGGTTTTTACCTCTGCATGTTCAGTGTCATGCATGGAATTCAAATGCAGCATGTAATTTGAAAATCGAAAGAACATAAAAGAGAGTGGGTTTTAGGTCATGCTTCAAATTCAAATACAAAACATACATATCACACAGGTGATATTTGCCAAATCCAAGTCTGCTCTCAGGCATGGAAATGGCAGGTTGGTGTTTGCTGCATCTGCTGTGTCATCCTTGGCCAGACAGAAGAAGAGAATAGGATATTTCTTGTCCTACTGTGTTTTACTCTATATTCCGAATCCACTCTGCACTTTTAGCAGCTCCACGGTGGCAAAAACTCTTCCTCCAGATCCTCAGCTTCTTTCGGCTCTCGGTCTCTGCAGACCTCACCTGAGCACTGATCGCTGCCTGTCGCCCAAACTGCACCGCAGAGCACTCGTCTTCATCCCGGCGCGTTGCTCCCCGTAACTCATCCGGTTTAGTTGCATGTTTCCAGCTGCTGTGATAAACCTCAGCAAACTAGACGCACTGGCTCGTCTTTATTTTTTATATTTGGGACAACACGTCTCGACGGGGGAAACAGAATTTGACATCTTATTGTCTCAAAGAGGCCTGAGGGTTCACACTCCTGCCAGTTCACAGAGGGACCCAACCTGTGATTATTACTAGTAAACAGCATTTTTTTTATCACCTACAAATAAAATGATTCATCTTCAAAAGTGTGGAAATTAAAATGTTCTTAGGATAATTGACTGAGTCTAAAATGCAAACTTTTGCACACTTGTTTTCCCTTGTGGGGATTTCTGTTTTGTTATGAAACGTGTAATTAACACGTCTGTTGAACACAACCGAGCGTCCCCAGTAAACTTGAACCGCTTTGACGATGTGGCCTCACATTCTCCAGACACGTTTGAGTTGCTGTGTTTATTTCCTTCTTCCTCCTAAAAGAGACATTTCAGGTTTGACAACAGATTTGCTCGTGAAGTCTTGAGCTCTGTTGGTGTGCCACGTGTGCGTGAACCTGAACGACTGTTTGATTCATCACTACTTATTTCATTTAAATGGCAAGTTTAACGAATGACAAAATTGGCTCATACTTGTTTCATTTACTGAATAAATTGAGTAAAGTTTCTTTATCTAAAAATAAAAAGTGTGTCTATATTGACATAACACATGTTAATGCAAGTAAGTGAGGAGGTTGTGATTTGTATGAGTCAGTCACTGCATCGGTGACATCACAGGCCAAACTGGACGGTGCAGAATCCGTGAAGCTGAACCAGGTGAAGTGGCAGAGCTTGTTTGACAGTCCCCAACGTTTTCCTCAGACACTAAATGCTCTGAAGTCGCATCCCTGAGCCGCCGACACCACCACATGGTCGCAGCCTCTACAATGTACATATCGTTGTTTGTCACATGCTCCCCACTCCCAAGGCGTGAGTCACGAGACTATAAACAATCGTCGTTGTAGCATTGTAGCAGAACCTGAACAAACTGAGATGCTAATATGACATGTTGGTTGTGAGGATGCAGCCCATAGACTGTAAATAAAGAGTTCCACACGCACCACCTTTCTTCTGAGGGCTGCTGAGAAGATTGGGAGAATTGACCTGAGACTGAATCGAGATCTAATCTGATCGAGGTTCAGTTTAAAATAATGCCACTCCCAATCAGCTCATCATGAATGTCTCCGTCAAATGAGGGAAATAGCAGACTTGCACTGGCGAGAGCATCTGAACCTGAGGATCATGATCAGTGACACGCCTTTGTTTGTCCTCTGTCAGATTTCCATTTTGCGTTAAGGTGACAACTTTCCCATGATGCGCATCTACGCCGAGGCGTACAGTTGTCCGCACTCATGCAGGAATGCTGCATGTTGTGTTTGCCTGCATTCCTCAAGCAGCGACACAGACCTAAGCGGCTCAGAAAGAAGCAGAGCCTTACCTGACTGTAACTACAGAGCAGTTCGTATGGGGGCACTTGGTAATGGGATTAGACTTGGCCAGGCAGGCAGGGCAGCAAGAGGAGGAACAGGATGCAATAAAATCTTAAGTAGTTCAACTGAGATGTTTTAAATGTAGTTTGCATTTTTCTGCCTGAAATCCCTCGTGCTTCACGTGCTCAGGTTGTTATGAGAGATTCCTCTGACAGTTCACAGATCCAGCAGTTTCATGGATGTCTGTAAAGTAGATTTTGTCCAAAGAAATTCACAGAGGCTCCCTCTTGGATACATGTAATCTCAACTATAATTTAGGTTTATCTAATGGAGCAAAACTACTTGAATTTTATATATTATATATTATCATTGTGGCTGCGTCACTTTTAAATTTTAATCTCACAAGAAATGCATTAATCCGTCACTATAATATTTACTCAATGAACTTCTTTCTCTCAGTCCATTGAATTTATGAACACAAATGTATGTTTTATCAATTTATACCTATGATTTGACCAATTGTTAATCAACCCCCGAATAAAAGAAAGAGGAAGCAGGAAGCAAAATACAGTCCCGGGGTGGAAAGTGTTTTATCATGAATGTTTATGAAACATATTCATTTTCCTCATTGCAGCACATTGTGTCAGATCAGTCCTGTGCACCACACCGTGTTGTTGTGGATGTGAACACACAGACTGGATGCCCTGTAATAGCCACAGCTCAGGGCTAAGACACCAAAAGTGTTGTGAAGCAAAACACTTAGCGCAAAAACAAGAAAGAATCCCAGAATCCCATAACACCTGGAAAAACCACTGACCTGTTCCCTTCTCCCAGTGTGTGTGTGAGAGAGGGCCGCATGTGGGTCTGCACTGCCCTCAGTGTCTGTGACTGTTTTTACTGTCATCACTGGGAAAACTTGTGATAACATCTAACACCAGCCTCAGCAATAAACACTGCGAACCTTCACATGGCTCATCTCTGCAACTATGAAATAAACAGCCTTCAAGGTTCTGCACACAAAGAGTAACGTGAGAATGATGGAGTGAGAAAGTACTGGCCACTGAAGCTGATTTATTAGAAATGAGGGCAGACAATCCCATAATGTCAATAAGACAATATCTGCAGTGGTCCCGGCAGAGTTGAGCAGATCTCAATAATAGTCCCGTGCATCTCTTTCAAACCTGGAGCCCTAAGTGTATACAATATGTGGTGTCTGTTAACATTTAGAGAGACAACGACTGTCAGCATGATAGTGATCTTCAAACACATTACAGCACCGTCTCATTGTTCATTTAGGCCGGTCCACTGTTTACCCATCAACAGTGTGCTCCACTGTGGCTCCCAAAACGTCAGCTGCACCCGAACCGACGGCCGTCTGCCGCTGCAACAGACCTCAGAACAGTTAGAAGCGCTCCACTCAGACAAGTGCACACATGCCAGAAAAGGGGAGGCAGATTTGCATCTAATTTCCATCCCAGTTTGATGCCTGGAGTGAGTTGGGATTGGCGTTAAGAACCACCTGCATTTCCAGGATCAGGGAGCGGATAAGGGAGGGGAGCGGAGAAAGGAGGGATTGGAGAAAGGATGAAGGTGGTGTGTGTGTTTAAAGATGCAGATGAAGGGGTCTGCGTCCCTCTAAGTAAATTGACATTAAAGCATGCTGGAGGGTTTGTGTCGTTGGAAACTGTTAGAAACCAATTTACATCAAGTTGCACTGATGCATGTTTTACTTGTTTGTTGCTTATCGCTGTTCAGCAGCAGTTACCGTCGCTGCCTGAGTGTGTCTGTGTGATCTATTCCAAAAAAAAATCACGAGATCATATTTTTGCCTCCAGCTATCGGTCATCATAAACTCACAAACGAAAAGGTAAAAAGGAAAAATTCTGGAGCAAGCTAAACCAACACGTAATGACATTTTAAAATGGATTCAAATGTATTTAAAATTTCTTGGGAGGATCACAAAAGATCACAAGAACTGGTCAAAAGCTTTGCTGTAGCCTTTGGAAACAGCCCCGGGATATCATGCTAAAGCTTGTGAGGACAGTTAAAGTACACTAAACATGAGGGTCTGACAAGACGTTTCCGCACCCTGTGGTCAGGACAAGCATCTCTGCAGAAAATAGTTTTCGGTTTAAGTATCAGACAAACGGCTGGATGACAACTTTATCAGCTAGGTGCACACATCTGTGCTGAAGACGAAAAAGACAGACATTTTAATTAGGACTTATTAATTAGGACTGATTTAAATGTATGCTCCAAATTGTTATAGTGGCTAAGAATAGCATCATGTTGATCAACTACAACAGTAAAACGTTCCTTTGGAAATATTGCATCAGTCATAGTAAACTTTCATGGAAATTTCATGGACAATAAATCAGTCCCACATTTAAGTGGGATTTTGAATGCAACACCTTTATTTTGCTTCGTTGACATGGTACTAACACTGATCCGTCCTCGTCAACATTATCTTCTGTTTCCCGGGAGATACTCAGCGGGTCCTTTCTCAGGTGAGAGCTCGTGCTTTGGTGCAGACGCTTGTCTGTTTTCCCCCCATGGTTTGGCCTCCACGCACTCTGTCGAGTCAGCATCCTGCCAGCCCCACCATCCAACCCCAACCCCCCCACCACCACCACCACACACATCCTCGTGTATCCTTTCCCTGACTGTATTATCCAATGTCCTCAGTGCTAACACAAACAAGCACTGGGAGAAGCAGGTGTCCTACCACTGAGATAAATAAACACTACACCAGGATCCAGGAGCGGGAGGGTGTGTGCGTGTGCGTGTGTGTGTGTGTGTGTGTGTGTGTGTGTGTGTGTGAGTGTGAGTGTGAGTGTGTCAGGTAGAGGGGGAATGAGTGTGGTGGAAGGGGAGGGGGAGGGGGGCATTACAGTTAGTTTCTGTCCCAGTGTGTATGTGGGGAGAAACTTTGAATATTGCTGATAGCATCTCTTAAGCCCCCTCTGTCTCAAACAAAGCTGTTTGTTTTCACCCGCGGTTTATTTTTTTCTTTATGTGCTTTGGGTTCAAAGCTTTTATTGTAGGTTCATGTTCGTGCTTTTAATCTTTTTATCACAAGTGGCCTAAAGCTAAGTGTGGAGGATTATAATGAGAGGAATACAAATACTGAATGTCACTAGATGTATGATAAATAGATGGATGGATAGAGAGAGAGACAGAGAGAGCTTCATCATTTCATTTGCACGCTTTTGATGACTGTGGGGGTTTAACAGACTCATCTGCCTGCGTCTTACCTGCAGCAATGCAGGCTGATGATAATCTGTCCTCTGGGAAAACATAAACAAATTCTATGTGATCCTCTGCTAACAGTGACTCAGGTGGGGAATTGTCTTCATAAAGTGAGGAGAAAAGATGGCAAACTTTCCCAGAGCCACATGTAACGTGACATTTTGTCACCTCGCTGTCTACTGAAGCTATACTACTTTCACTATGTTGGGTTTGGATTTCGAAAAAAAAAAAAAAAAAAACACTAACTACAAAGTGATTCTTAACACATCGGGGAAAAGACTTGATGGTAATGCATCCAGCACTTCCCGAAATAAAAGAATAACATTATCTCAAACAGTAAAAGGTGTGGAAAAATCATTTTCTAATTTTCTCTTAATTTTGTTGATTTTTTTTCTCAAAATATTATGCTCCCAAAAACCTTCAAGATAAATTACTAATGACTTAAGTCCCTTATATGGATCTTTTTTCCACTTCCTCGAACACTATACATACTGTATGTACTAAAGAGTTTAACATATCCATGGCCTTGGTCAGGAAAGTGCATGTTTTGGGTGGGGGCGCATTGTTGCCAATGCTCTGATTGATACTGAGGTCAATACTGAGTCAATCCTATCAATCTATCCTGGATGTGAGTTATGAAACTTTTTTTTTTTTTTCTTTTTTTTTATTGTATGTTCCTTTTACCCTGTTTACCTTTGACCCTTCGCATTAATAATTCTCCCACCTCTCCTCACTATGATAAAATCTCAGTTGCTCCTCCACTGCTTCACCTCCCTCAGCTTTCGCGAGCAGGTATAGGGGGGTCCCGCTCAGCCAATCGGAGGCCGGGAGAGCGCAATTGACAGCGAAGCCCCTCCCCCCAGCCACCTGTAATCCAATCCACGCGCCGGTCACAGGTAAAACCGGCCTCGATTTCACTGCATTGCCCCAAAAAAGCGAGAAAAGCCGACAAAACCCGTTTGTCTCCGCCGGGGACGTGTTGTTTGTTGCCGCAGCCCTCATCCAGTGTTTTCCACGACCAAAGAAGACGGATCGGATTTTCAGTACCAACTAGAAAGTCCAGTTCGACCGACCGAGATGTCACAGGAGCATGACAAGTAAGTGTCTCGTAGTCTGCACCGGGAGAAGCTTGTCAACATCAGGCTTTAATACGCCGTTTTCTTGACTTTTGACTTTTTCCAGTGCTTCACTTTACTTAAAAAAAAAAAAAGAAACCTCCTGCACATGGCCACAGCTCTGACCCCCTTTTTTATATTCTGGGCAGCACGTTTATCTCGAAGCAGAAGTTTCTTCTGTTTCTCCTCGGGTCAGTGTGTGACAGGTTGCAGCCTGATGGGTTCCCGTGGTGCGAGTGCGCTGGTTTCACCTGTCACGTTCCAGTCCGGACAGGTGTATCCCCCTCCGCCTGCCGTGCGAGCGCCCAGGCGCCTGTTAGAATTAAACAACCGTCCCGTGATGGGCGGTTTGCTGTTTGGTTTTGCTTTGAGCTCTGAACAGCTCTGGCTTATGTGGATAGTCCTAATGATGTTTGCTCTGCAATAAGCCGCTGAAGAGAAGAAGGGAAAGTGTCTGTGGAGGAGTTCATTCCCCCAGCCAAAGTGCGATGTTTTCACGTTTTCATATTTTCACATCTCTCATGCGAGGCAGATTCGTCTTTGGTTGGTATTCTGCATGTTTTCGCGTCTAATGACAAGGAGTGAAACTGTACACCTGCTAGGCGTTGGCCCCGGCGCAGACAATGTAAGCAAGCACAGGGCTATATGAGGTCTTCGAGGATTTTTACGCCACATGACTCAAATGTTGTTGTCAAATTTATATTGGAGAAAGAAAAATGAGACTCATGCAGACTCTTCTAAATGTAATTTATATATATATATATATTTTAAGAATTCTGTGACTTCGTGCTGCTTTGTTTAGTTATGACATCTAATGTCATATCTGCTCGAAAAGGAAAGCAATCATATGTTGTTGTTTTTTCCATCCTGTTTTTTTTTTGTTAATGGCTTGCATTTCCTGACAGTAAAATCAACTGCAATGTTATCAGACTGCAGCGAAGAACAATTAGATCTAGGATTACTAATTATCACTTTGCTTGGACCATTGAGGGGAGACAGAGAAAGCTGCGTTTGTTGTAGATACTGGACATGGAAACTGAGCTGGTCCCGTTTACACGCCGTCAGAATGACTTTGTTGCGGCAGAAATTCAGCAGGTGGATTGTTGAAGATGTGTGTGTGTGTGTGTGTGGTTTCAACAGTCGACGCTAATTATCCAGATAAAACTTTGATAACAAAAGCCCGACTGAAGCCTTTGCTGTGCTCTCAGAATTAGGGCCCCAACGCGTCTAAGCAAACAGAAGCCGAGCAAACATTCTAATTTATTGTTAACAGGCACTTCTTCAGGATTTTCTCACGTTGTTTCCGTTTGAATGAGTTAACTGAGCCTAATTCAATAATTGAGACGATTATAAGCAGCCGAAAAACACACACCTTTATGAATACTGGTCCCACTCTGTCCTGTTTACAAAGCACTGACTCTGAAGGCCTCACAAGATGGGGAGGAAGTGGGAGCGGAGGACAGTGATGCATGTGGGCCCTGACCCTGGTTCCATTTCAAAACCAGGCGCACGGTGCTGTTAAGCGCAGGAATGCAATACGGTCAGCTGCGTCACTGGCCGCCTCCGCCAATGAGCGTTCCCGAGCTAGAGTCGTCGCACCGGACGAGCCTGTAGAGCATCTGTTTCTTGAGACACCCCGGTGGTTCGATCGCAGAGATTTGTTGCACAACCGTGGAAAATCCAGAACAACAGGTCTCACAGACGCGGTTGATCTGTGTCTTATAACCTGTTTGTCTCTTTTCAGGAGGCCGTGATTGTAGGCCCTCGCCAGCGTGACCTCACACAAAGGGACAAACATGCGCACTTACTACATTCGCAGTCACCTCTATACTCAAATGTTGACGTCAACCGCGCGTTTAAAGGTTTCACATGACTTCAGCTAACCAGATCGTCATGGTAACCCATGGAACTCTGTCCCCCCACAGTAAGCGTGCGGTCCTGGTTCTCCAGAACGAGCAGGGCTATGGCGGCCAGCGTCGATCCTTCACCACAGAGGATGAAGCCTGGAAGTCATTCCTGGAGAACCCACTGACAGCCGCCACCAAGGCCATGATGAGCATCAACGGAGACGAGGACAGCGCTGCAGCGCTCGGCCTTCTCTACGACTACTACAAGGTACCAGGGAAACCTGCATCTACCTGAGCCCTCGCGTCATAAATCTGACGTCAGGGGTTTGGTTACACAGCCCTGCCTATGTGATCACCATTCACGCTGACAGCGCGGCATGAAGCGGCATCTGTGAGGCACGGCCGAATGTCATGTAACTGATCCGGTCGCCCGTATAGACAGCAGGTCCACCAGAGCTGCTGGATGTGATGTGGTCAGATGCTGAGCGGCTGTGTTTACCCTTCCCATACAGGTGCCCAGGGAAAAGAGAACAATAACCCAGAGCAAGCCAGACACACTGGTCTCAGATGTGGATCCCAACAAAAGGTGAGTGACGCCCCCCACCCCACCTTTAAAAGCAAAAGCACAGCAGGGAATGAAGAGATTGCAGCCAGTGTTTGACCACTGGCCACAGCAATCAAATGATAAACATGACAATAATCTGCAAAAACATGTAGATGTAAAGCTTTAAAATCTCACATTTACATCCTATAAACATATGTTTGTCTTAGGTGAGATATTTACTATAGTTGCAATATTTTATGAGTTTGTTGGTTTTTTTCCCTTTGTTGCAGACACCAGATCCAGGCTGGTCACCCCATTGCTGCAGTGCAGGAGGCTGGGATGGAGAGCAGGATCCAGGTCCTCAAAGGGCCCATCAACTTCCTTCAGCTGGCCCAGGACAAGAGGAGCCAGTTCCCCTCACCAGGTCTGTTTAAAATGGGATGATATCAGTTATAAGTAATGCCTGGATACACACACACACACACACACACAGTTTACAAGCAGGAGACTGGATCGTCAGTTTTCGGATTTCTCTCCGTTCAGACACGACCGTCACAGTTTCCATCGCCGCCGTGCCAAACTACCCGCCCGTCAAGACAGAGGTGCCCAGCCACGGCTTCTCAGTGACCGTGCCAAACAACTGCGCCGAAACCGAAGGTCACGTGAGCGTCTTTGACCGCCAGCTCACCCACAGCGCCGTGCAGTTCAGCCCCAGCGCTCATTCCCGCACGCCGCCCGACTCCACCTTCTCCGAGAGTTACAAAGATGGTTCCCAGGAGGTGAGTGTTTCGATCCCCCCCACCCACCCCCTTTCTTAAAAAACCCTGCCTCTGCTTTCCCTACTATGACGACCCCCCCCTTCCCTTCCTCCGCCTCCTCTCCTTCACTTTCCTCTCCTCTGTCAGAACTTTCCCATCAGACAATAGGACATTTCACCCGATCCCATGGAGCCAGCGGTGGGCTTAGGCTTCCCCCGGTTTTATTTAAACGTGCCAAAATCGTGGCTAGTGTGTTATTATGTCATTGTCTCACCAACACAATAAAGTGCTGTACTTTTCTCCTACAATAGCCAAAGCCCTTTCTCTCTCCTCTTTCCGTTTTTAACCTGGAGGCAAATCAGCTTATAAAAGCGGAACCCAACAAAACTCCTGTGGGGGGGGGGTTAAAAACAGAGTGTACAGGCATTTTCAACCAAAAGAAAAAGGAGGTGGTGCAATAAGTGGTGTGAGATTGGAAAGTGCTGATTATTCTTCTGGAATTAAAACCAGAGTAAAGTGGCTGTTCATTTGCCTCTTCTTGCTTTTTCTTGCCTCACACTCCTCTCCATCCTTCCCTCTGTGTCATCTTTGTGCGCAGGTGTTTTCCTTCCCGGGAGATCTCCAGTTACGCATGGCCTCCATGACGCCCGAGGACTACCCTCACTTCACCAGCGTGCCAGGGTGAGTCTTGCCGCCGCCGGCCCACCGCTCCACTTCCAGCGCCACACCGCCATTCAGCTTTTGACACCCCACGGCAGAATGGTCTCATTCATGGCGGTCACAGGGGAGACAACAGACTCCCACCTGAATGAATGCAGAGTTTGCGGCACGCGGGCGTATCCTGCCCCCCCCCCCCGCTCTGACACAGCTCTGCTGCGGAGGCTTTCTGAAGCGTGCTCGGTTAAATTCATCCAAGCTCATCTTCATGTAGAGATATCATGTGTCTTACCTTACAGGAATAACTTTGAGTACACACTGGAGGCGTCCAAGTCTCTGCGTCAGAAGACAGGTGATGGAACAATGACGTACCTCAACAAGGGCCAGTTTTACCCCATCACCCTCAGGGAGATCGACACCAAAGGCATGCAGCAACCCATCACCAAAGTCAGGGTAAGAGAGGGGGAGAAAACCAGTAACCCATGCGCTCCATGACCATTGTCCATAAGACATTTGGTTTCGCTTTGCCCTCTCCAGAGTGTGGTGATGGTGGTGTTTGGAGAGGAGAAGTGCAGAGACGATCAGCTGAAGCACTGGAAGTACTGGCACTCCAGACAGCACACTGCCAAACAGAGGTGTCTGGACATTGGTAAGAGCAGCCAAATATCTCTTTCACTCTCCCATTCTTTTCCCAAAAGTGTTTTTTTTTTTTTTTTTACATCTCGGTTCACTGACCTCCTGTTTGTTGTTGCAGCTGATTACAAGGAGAGCTTCAACACCATCGGCAACATCGAGGAAATTTCCTACAACGCCATTTCCTTCACCTGGGACACAAACGAGGAGGCCAAAGTAAGACAGAAAAAAAAACACACAAAATTTGTATTTAAATACAGGAGAAGGTAGAGTGGGTCGCCCAGTACTGAGTGTTGAACTTTACACTCGAACATACTTAAAGACTTAAGCCAAAAATAGGCCGCTCCTCTCTGTTCATTGTCCTCTGTGGTTTCTGCCGTGGTTCAAGGTTTCAAGTGTTGATTATCATCAGCTATGTTCAAGGTCATCCTCCAAAACAGCTGTTAAGAGGAAAATGGGAGTTGTTGTGTGTGTGTGTGTGTGTGTGTGTGATCCATAGAAATGCATACAGTCTTTACTGGTCCGACCTGCCTGTCACGCGTCTTGTGATGCTGCATGTAAAGGTATTTCCTCACTCCGCAGCCACAGAGTGTGCAGGAATGAGAAAACACTGGACTGTTTTTTTAAAAAAAAATCCATCCAGCAGGTGAACAAGTAAGAGGAGGAGGAGGAGTTCTTGTCTTCTCCTCCACTCTCCGTTTCTTTTGTCATTTTGTTTGAATCGAATCTTCGCCGTTTCTTTGCGACACCGTTTCTCCATCTGCCTGAGATGGACGATGACAGGCAGGCGGGCCGACAAACACACAAAGAGACATTCTGGTGCTGTGCTCTCTGTAGGCTGCACCTGACACTCTCAACACACACACACACACACACACACAACAGGATGTGGGCCCAACTGTCTCATGACTCGAGGCCTGTGTCCATAGGATGTTCATCCTTGTGTGTGTGTTCATGACTTCACTGTGTGTTTTTTGGGAGAACCGCCCACCGGCTTGTTGTATCGTCTCATCAGTGCGGTGTAAGATGAGATCTGAAGATGTGTGTGTGTGTGTGTTACTTTCCCCCAGGCTGATCACAATGCTGCGGATGTGTATTTGTGCAGTGTTTGCGAAGGGCAAGCCCCTCCTTTATGTTTACCTTCTCTGGGGCAGTTGACTGGAATCATCAAAAAAAAAAAAAAAAAAAAAAATGTGTGCATTGGGTATTGTTTTAGCTGGTTTAGCTTAAACTCTCCTCTCTGCCTGGTGTCCTTAAATCAGCTCAAATTCTGACTGAATAATATAAGAACAATTTCACACAAAATAGAAGCAATAAAACCAGTCCGGGTTTTATTGTAAAACTGTTAAAAAGTTAAAGTCAAAAAGTTAAAGTCAAAAATTCAGTTAAAATACTGTTCCTCCAAAACATGTTTATACCATTTACAGACGACACAATAATCCTTATTATCAAATTTGTCACCTTTTTATGATATATTACAAAACCTTTCAATCAGGCTCATGTCAGTGTGATCTGCTCGTCCGTTAGTTGTTTCAAACCGTCTGTGCAGACACTGAGTTTTGTTGACATAATGACAACCTGTTTTCAATACAAGCACCAAGGCCGGTGCTTCAAAGCAAGTTAAACATAGCCAGGATATCTTTTCATTATCTGGCTTCACGGAATCTAACATCAATCACCCTGGATAACCTGCTTCATAAAGCTGTTTATAAACTGGATCCATTGGATCCACAGTGCTACCGGTTATTTAACCATTAATAAACTCCTCAACATTGTATGGGGTAAAAACACTCGGATTTTTCAATCATTTAAATCCTCCATAATATAACAAAATTCTGTTGCTTACTAATTGCTAAAAAAAAAAAAAAAAAAAAAAAGTAGTTCAATTTGAAAAAAAATTAAGCAATTGTTTTCCTCTACATATTTATTGGGATAAGCTTGCAGGGAAATTACAATGAGCTGTAAAAATGAGAAACCATAATTAATTTAGAGTAAATTGTTTTGTCCTTAAAGAAAGAATGATGGGTGAACAGTCGGGAAAACTGACCAACCTTATGGACCCGGAGGCCCAGGCCCCAAGGTGCGCGGCAGAGCCTGTAATGACTAAAGTCACTCGCTAGAGGGCAGCACAGATCAGTGATTACACCACCGCCCGCAGTGTCTCACAAAAACTCTGATGTAAATAAGTGAAACGTTGGAATGAATTAGAGCTGAGTCCCTTGAGGTTAACAAATATTCCAATCAATTTCATTTATTTTTTTCCGCAGATCTTCATCTCCGTCAACTGCCTGAGCACGGACTTCTCCTCCCAGAAGGGGGTGAAGGGCCTCCCCCTGAACCTGCAGATCGACACCTACAGCTACAACAACCGCAGCAACAAGCCCATCCACCGCGCCTACTGCCAGATCAAAGTCTTCTGCGACAAGGGGGCGGAGAGGAAGATCCGGGACGAGGAGAGGAAGCAGTCCCGCAGGAAAGGCAAGGTCCCCGAACTCAACCCCGGCCTGTCCTGTGAGTCAATGACGAGTCCCCTCACTGTGAAATAGTGTGGTCACACGCTGGACGGAGGCCGTGGGTTCATCTCTGCGCCCATGTAGTCAGACCTTATGATGCGCAAGTGGCTCATCTGGGGTACTTCCCATGTTTAAAAATCTACCAAAGCCCTAAACCCACTTTGCCACAGGAAGTAGCAGCCACTTACCAAAATGATCGGTTTTGATCCCAGACGAGACCCCACTTTGTTACAGCCTGGTTTGAGGAGAGGAACCCACACATGAGCTGCGTCTGAAAATAAATCAGTTGTAGAGAACTGAAAAACATAATTTACATACTGAGAAACATGCTGGGGTAAAAGTAAAAGGGGGGGGGGGTCCTCTCAGAGCTGATTAATGACTAAATGTTTTTTAAATAACTGACAAGCTCATTGAACTGCTTCTTCTGTCTCCACCAGTTGTAGATGTCAAAGTTCCCATCCTCCAGAAACGCAACGATGTGACCATCTTCAAGATGATGAACGACCACGAGACTCAGCCTGTGCTTTTCATCCCCGACGTCCACTTCTCCACCTTCCAGCGCCACGTGAGTGACAGTGCCAGAGTAAAACACATGGCAACAATTAGTCACCTCGCTCTCCTCTGGGTACAAGCCTGCGACGCAGCATCTTCTGTGCTCCATAAACACGCTGTTATTGAGCCGCCGCCCACTCTCCAGCCAGCAGGGTCGGGCTGACCTGCTGGCTTGTTAGTTGGCAATAACAGCTCTGTTGAAAGTTCTACATAGTGATGGATGTATTTCAGGCTGCTTACTCATAAGATGAATCATTTACCAGTGATTCAGACCATAAGAGCTGTTTCACTGTGGAGTCAAATCAACATATAGGTTTGTTACTTAAAAAAAAAAAAAAAAAAAATCTATTGAAAACTAAATTTGACTTTGATTTAAATGGGAATTTGATTGAATTATTTCAATAATAATATTAATAAAATAACTGTTGTAGCTGTAATACAACGAAGCAATATTAATGAAATATTCATGATACATGGTAAATGTTTTTGTTTCTACATTCAGAGACAGAGAGGACTGCACTTTTATCACATTTGCATTAAATAGGAGCTATGTGCAATTAAAGCCAAAAGAAGGATAGACAAGATGTTTGACAGACACAGATAGCCCACGCACGGATCATAAAGCTGTGCCGTGCGCGTAGTTTGTCATGTTTTATCAGTGCTGACCAGCTGCGCTCCTCTTCTCTGGACTCTGAGCTTTGCTTCTTCCAGTCAGGACGAACACGTCACATGACACTTTAAGACCTGCGCGTGCACGTCCACCCGGTCAGCACACATTGGACATTTTTCATGTTTTCCATGAGTGGACATGGACGATGAACTGCTTTTTAATTTTGGAGGAAAACTACTTCACAGAAACAGGGACCATTGAGAAATGTCACCGTTTGTGAACGTAGCGCGCCCTCTGCTGGTCAGAATACCACCAATCCCAGTTTAGCACAAGTGACCAAACTTTTCTTCTCCCTTGGCCTCATTCTGACAAAGCTGACTTGGCCAGCGGTGAGGCTGCGGAACAGACGGCAGGTTATTTATGGTTTCGCCAATGAAACTGAACCTGACTGAACCGTCCGGGGTCACGCTATCAATTTCTGATAAACCTTGCGTTTACTGGGATCCCGCTGAAAATAGAATTCTATTAACATCAACACCTGAAATCAATACAGTTGCAGGACAAACAGCTCCAGGCAGATGGCAGCTTTACAGGAATCACAAAAAAACCCTTTTCAAAGAATTAACGGGTGTTTGATCGTTATTAAGTAACAAAGGAACAAACTGCCTCAAAGTCGAGGATATTTTCTGTATCTTTGAACCATTACATTGATTATTCAGCTATTTGGAAATACAAAATATATGATTATTTTTTTCTTTCAGTATGAGAACAAATAGAACATGATTAACAATCATCAAGAATATATATGATTTTTTTTAAATCCTGTAAATGATCTTGTTGGCCCGCTAACCCCGCTGCTCTTTGAACGCTGTCTCTCCAGCTGTATCCATACAGGCTCCGCTCGTCATATATAACTCTACAGCTGATTTGCTGCCGCGTGTTGACCAAGTTCAACTCCTGGCGATAAGGAGGAATAAATGGGTCAACACAGGAAACCTCTGAGACGCGTCGACTTTTGTCTATTGACTGGCTGACTGATTTAGGCACCAACATAATGTGTTTGAACTGCAGCTGCTGTGGAGCAGTGGATTTTGAACACTTCTAGTGCAGGAGACTAAAATCATGTTCAGGCTCTTTGGGAGGATATAAAATGAAATGATTCATCAGAGTTATTACTTATGGTGTGGACTTGTTTTTGCACATGATCCAAAATGATTCCAACTCATGTTCAAACGCAAAGAAATACCAATATTTTTGGACATCTATTACTTCTAGATATTAACACATCACTGATACCATCAGTGATGTGTTGGATTTTTACCTTTGTTCCATTTAATAAATGTCTCCCTCTCTGTTTGTCTTGCAGTCCTTCTCTGCAGAAGATGGTGAGGACAGGTGAGTTCATGGGAGCCTTGATTTTATGCTTGTTATTCAACACTTACCTTTCAGTCATAGTCAGGGATAGAGCCTTTGTACTTTATTCAAATCTAAATTAATCATTGGATATTTTTGCTCCATTATCTTCTCTGGTCTTTGTTAGTATACCTGTATGCGCTCAGTCAGAGCCTCTGCGTTGTGGGGGAGATAGAACCCTCCCCCACAACCCTGAGCTTTTCTGGACATTACCTGGAGGGTCTGTGTGTCTGCACGGGACATTAGATGGACTTCACCCCGCCAGCTCCCCTGTGCAAAGTCTGTGTGATGTCCAACTGAGGCGATGTGCAAACAGATAAAAACACTAAATCTGATGCAGTTATGTCATGAATATGGTAACTGCTTGATTTCATATATTGACCGCACGCGGTCCAGGTTGTGACCCATCTGGTGGCAGCTTCACGGTAAAAGGAAAACATGCAGTTTCTAGGAAAAGGGTTCGAGCAGATTTATGTGTGTTTTAGTCTGTTCGCTGGTTACAAAGGGCAAAGAAGTGATTTGTG
The DNA here is from genome assembly GCA_016785235.1 of Pseudorhombus dupliciocellatus. NCBI lineage: Eukaryota > Metazoa > Chordata > Actinopteri > Pleuronectiformes > Paralichthyidae > Pseudorhombus > Pseudorhombus dupliciocellatus. The sequence continues at coordinate 4,019,193 of JAFBJW010007502.1, forward strand.
CATTTTGTGTTTGTCCACTGCAGCTCGGGGATGAAGAGATTACCCTTCAGTGACGACGAGTTCAGCCCCCCCCCAAACAAGATGGCGAGAGTGGACGAACCAAAGAAAGGTGTGTGTGTGTGTGTGTGTGTGCTGCAACTATTCTCATGCTGATCAGGGGTCTTTGAACGATGCTCTCGCCTTTGTTTTAAAGTGTACGTGCGTGTGCGTGTATGTGCGGTGGTGTTGCTGGGACGGGCCCCTGAAGGCACCCACACACACACACTCCCTGGGCCATGTGATTACTCGAGGGCTTTTAAAACACACACACACACACACACACTCTCACACACGTGCCTGAGGCCTCCTCTGACCCAACAAAATACCAGTGATCTCTACGTGCGCACACACATGCAAACAAGCCCTGTGCCCTTTAGCCCATATCCTATTCATAGGCGCACAACAGGCAGATTTTTTTTCAATACCAAATATGTAAAGAAACGCTTTGGAAGCTAGAGGAGGACCATTTTCAAAACAGCCGGCGAACAGTTAAAACAGCTTGCATGGAGTTCATATGCCTTGGATTCATAACATCGTGTGTGCATGTGCTTAAAGCCACAAACCCTCGGACTTCCAGAAATACATCAAACCTCCAGCGGAGACGCTCTTCCTCTCACGAATAAATCCTGTTTGCCTGCAACTGATTCTGTCTGAGGTCTGATTTTGGTTTATGTTTGGTATCTGCTCTGACACCCACCTGCCTCCTCTCCTTTCCACCACACAGTGCTGCTGTACGTGCGCAAAGAGACAGAGGAGGTGTTCGACGCCCTCATGCTGAAGAATCCCACACTGAAAGGCCTGATGGAAGCTGTGAGTTTACTCCTCAGTTTACGCCGCAATGGCTTTTATTGCATTAAGGCTTCCTGCAGGTCGGTGATGCCAGCATCTTGTGAGATTATTATATCAAGACAGGGAAGGGGAAGGGGGCGATGGAGGAGAGGGATGGGGAGAAAAGGTTTCACGTTACTTCAGCAGACATATGGGCGTGCACGAGCGGGCACGAGTATGGAGAAACCAGCTGTGGAGTTGATGTGTTAAAGCAGGTGAAATGTGTTTGTGAAAGATTAGACTGGACTGGACTGAGCTCCTCCTCGTGTTCATGATTCTTTTTAGGATCCAACGCTAACTTGAAGTGTTTCTTCTCAATCAGATCTCAGAGAAGTACGAGTTGCCTTTGGATAAGATGGGAAAGGTGTATAAGAAGTGCAAGAAAGGGTGAGTGTCAACATCTCAACAGCATATCTGGAACTTCTGCTATGTTTACGTTGTAGTTTTAATACACGTCACTGCACCGTAAACTGGCCACCACTCTGTTCAAACAGTGTTCAAGGAGAATTTTAGAAATGCTGTTGGCCGCAGTTTTATTTTGAAATCTCCAGGCCTGTGTTTAAGTCATTCTCTTCCTGATTGGGTCATATCAGACCCGCCTCAGCTACCAGTGGTCACTGCAGTTCCATGTTGATGCTGTTTCAAGAAAAGAAATCCTACTTTTCCCTCTTGCATGATCTCATTTGAAAAAAGTAAAACATATTTCTTTTAGTATAATATAAACTGACGCTAATTGCACCTGTATCTGTTTTAAAACAGTATTCTAGTCCACATGGACGACATCATCATCAGGCACTACTCCAACGAGGACACCTTCCAGATCACCATGGAGGAGCAGGGTGGCATATACAAGCTCACCCTAACTGAAATCTGATTGGACGGCAGGAGGTGACATCATCCTGAGCAGCAGGGTGCAGGAGAAACAAAGCTATCAGACATAATGGTTTACACCTTGAGCTATGTAATGATTATGGACTTGATCTATGATTGCATTCGCGTCTCCTGTATCCTGTGTCACTCACATTTTTAAACACAAAGTCGTATTTAAAAGCCATAGCTCTTAACAGACAATGTTGATTAGTGGAGTAAGTTACATATATTGCTTGATTTCAAAATTTTATGCTTAAGAAACAGTAACGGAGACACGCATGACACCTTTGTTTTTTTTAGTGAGAATATGAGTTGCACATGGGTGCCTTTATTTTGTACATTTGATTTGAACTGTGCCTGATAGTGGTGCTGCTATACCTCATGCTATGCAAGCAGCATTGTCCCTCGCACACTGGAATTGTTACCTGGAGAAATGGCCCATCATCCATTCCCAAAGCCATAGCACTGATGAATACGATCTGTAAAGTTGAGTTTTAGCCACAAAATGAAGTCAGCAAATTGTTTATGGAGCCTGCGTGGTCCAGTGTATTAATGCGAAAAAGCACGGCAGTATTTAGTGTGTAAATCTTTCTTCGATCATCATACAATTAGAGTAGATTCGTGTGAATATTTGTTGGTTTTTTTTTAGCATTGAATTCATGCTGTTTTTAAAAGCAATGGGTAAAAAAAATGTTTTTTTCCTCAGATCAACAGTCAAATTAATCGTCTCTTAGTAAGTATTAAATTGTTGCTAAACATATTAATTCTAATTCCAAAATACAGCTTCCCACTCCACTGTATAGTAATTTACTAAATGATGGTGAAATAGGTCAATGAATGTCTAGAACAGTTTAAAAAAAAAAAAGTTCTGCTCTGGAAGTGCAATATAATAATTAGGTCATTTACAGAAGAATTTCCTATGTTGCCATAACTACAGTATATAATAGGTGAACTGGTAAACCAGTTGTCTTGTTGTAAATATATATACTGAAAAAAGGGATCTATATGATCCTTCCTTTTGTATCTCAGTACTTATTGTGTATATATTTATTAAGAGAATGGATATGGGTGATTGTTTTTTTTTCCATATGTACCTAAATTTCTACTATTCCTAATAATATAATGTGTTTTCTTTTTATATGAAGTTATTCTAACATGTCAAGGGCCAAAAGTAATTATGATGTTTTTAACTAATGCTTTTTTTTCTGTTTTGGAAAAGATTTGATGCACAAAGTGCCCAATAAAACCTCTCGAGTAGCTGCTGTTTTGATTGTGTGGGAATTTACTCTTCTCTCAAATCATTTTTTTAAATTATAAAATAATCATTCACTTTATAATAAACTTGTAGGATTGGACATCTGCTGAAAAGGAGAGGAATTTATGAGCATTTGGTCTGTCAGTGGTTGAGCTGCAGCAGATGAAAACTGTGAGCCTGTGTCAGTGTTTTCAGTGTCTGTCCACAGGAGCAGATGTCTGGGCTTCATCTCTAACCCTGTGGACAGAAAACGCGCACGACAGGATTGCCCGGTGAGATAAAACCTGATTCCGTTGACCGCCTCTTCTTTGTTCTTACTCGATTTGATCATTTCACAGATTTCTGAGCCTTCATCATTAGGCACCACACATGCTCAGACGGTCTCCAAGGGAACTCCTCCAGGGAGCCCTCAAACCTGCCTCCCGTTCCTTTTGTTGCCAGGACAACAGACTGCAAACTAGCAGCACAGAATCAGTGTCTCATAGCAACAGATTGGCCTCAGAGCTCTGCTCTGACCAATCAGGAGCCAGGTGCTGGTAGAGGAAGCACTGTTGATGCTCCATCCTACAGCATCAGAGAGAGGGGTGGGTGGTGTTGCCTGGTGTGTAGTAAACAAAGCCTAAATGGTTCAATGAATGATAATCCAACACGTATTTATTTCAAATACTGGCCAACTCAAAAAGAATAGCTGCCTGTTATTAAGCAGCTATGCAACAGAATGTATTGCATCTCCATAGAGAAATCTAAATATGAGGGGTTTAAAAAAACAGATGTGTACATACAGTGTAGATATAATAATAATAATAATAATAATAATAATAGTTTGTGCTATTGTTGTTCTTCTTCTTATTATATTGTTATTAATACAGTTGTTGATGTTACTGTTATTATCATCATTACTGCAAAATATTGATCTGATTGAAATCCAGTTTCTTGCAGTGTCCTTTCACCCAGATGCCATTTTGTTGTGATGGTGGGAAGAAGCAACTGACTGACACTGTTTTTCAATAGTGTGAACACAGAAACTGAAAGTCTGGATTCTTGTGTAACATCATCTTTTGCTTCTGTTATTTAAAGAAAAAAAGAGGGATCACGAAACCATGTAAAGTACAGCGAAACCAAATATTAATAAATAAGGAAAGTACACTGTCAGGACATTTGTACACCTCAGGTACTATTGAAATGTAGTTATAGCTATATCATATATGATTATTCTTAAGTAAGATATGAATAGATTTCGAGTCAGGACATGTGGAGGTAGCGCTGTTGTCAATATGGCACCACCTGTGGTCGGCTGTTGGTTAAAATATAGCCCCTTGCTCTGGTGGAACTACTCACCCCCCCCGCTGAGCCGGTCCTGGAGTTCCTGAGTTGCGGGAGTTGGCTGTACAGGGGAGGTGTGCATGCAGAGGCCCACATAGGGCCAGAGTAACCTTTCCTCCAGATTCCCTAACCCAGTTGAGGCTGACTTCCCCGCTTACATCACAAACAGGCTGCTGAACTTAGGGCCGGCCTGTCTGTCATGCCTGCGTGCTAACACGCTCTTCCCCGTTACTCCTCCCTCTTCCCCTCTGTAACTGCCAGCATTGTGGCCCGCACTGCCACGGCTCCAGGACCTTATTGCTCCCTGAGGTCATGCTTATATGAGTCATGTACTGGGGAGCAGCTTTCGTTAGCTGCCCGGCGCCAGTGTCAGGCTAACACACCTGCTACACGCCCTTATGCTGCCTTATGGCTGGCTGCAAACAAAGGTCTGAGAGTGACATGAGGTAAATTTTAGTCATGCCAGGTTAGCAGAACAATCACAGCATATCCAGTTTTAGGGGTGTGTGCTACTGACGGTCATAGTTGGCCAGGCTAAGCTGTTTTTCGTTTTTCTAAAGTAGGCCTGTTTTGGTTAAATCAAATAAATATTTACTTTAAGGGGTATAATCATGGCGTCTTCTTCACATCACAAGTTTGTTGGGACTTTCTGACACATTTCTTCCTTTGTCCAAATGCAGTTGGTGATGTAACAGTAAATGTAGGTCAGGACCAATTTGAATTCTCCGCCAGAGAGTGAACTCACGGAGACGGTTCAACAGCGGCCCAGAGGAGAAGCAGCCAAGCATACGTTAGCACTGACATGAAGTTTAAAGAATAGGTGGCGAACTGATGGGGCAAGACGGAGCAGTGATCAGCGCTTTACATCTGCACAGCTGCAAAATTACATTGAAAGGTTTAAGTTGTCTGCAGGTGTAACAATGTAATATATATATATATGAATTAAAAAGCCCATATGGATCTATAGGCAGCTGCCTCCACCCAGACAAAAGATGCATCGAGATCATGGCTATAGGTGTGGTTCAGCAGGAGCACTGCTGCCTCACTCACTTGTTTTTAATAGTTCAGCTGGTGACCTCTGAAAGGTAACCTACTTACAATGAAACCTCAATAAATATCACGGGTTGGACACAGCTGAAGGACTAATGTGAGATTTTTACAGTTATGAGGTGACTGGCTGCAGCAATAACCTGGATTCTAAACGCATTCGACTCACTTTGTTGCTCTGTGAATTTGTGTTTGTGTTATGAACCATTGAGGTGACAAATAAAGAGCATGTTTATCTGTTTTTCGCGTGAGAAAACTGCACAAATAGCTTCAAAAACAACAAGACTGGGAGCTGCGCTTCATCTGGGGCTGCTGCTGCGTTCACGTGTTGTGGGAAAGGTGGGAGAAACAACACTCCTTTTGGCCCTTTCGCTTTTTATTCTTTTAAAAGACGTCAAAGCTTTTTCATCACCGATCCATGTGGTGGATGCAATTAAATCAGTCAATGAAATCGTTTTCTAACAGTTTTATAATGATTGTGTGTCTATAAGTGTTCATCATATGTGGCAAACTTTCTTTGAGAGTTTCTGCAGCATGTGAACAACTGGCATAAAATCTTTACAGTTTGATGTCTTCTAGACTTTAAGCCTTTAACGTATGTATATAAAATAGGGTCAATATTGTGGAATGCAAACATTTGCATATTTGCCTACATAACAACAGGGCTCAGAATTTCCAACCCCCGCGTCGGAGGTTGCAACTGGAATGCCCCCTCAAGTTGGAATTTCTACATGGAAGGTCAGTGGAACCTCACCACCCCCGACTCGAAGTCCATTGTAAAACAGCAAATGTTTTCCAAATAATCCCCCAAAAAACGTGAGCTGTCGTGGTAAACACGTGTTTTTCAGCAAGGCACAATCTGCATGTGAGCATAAAGTAAATAGTGGCTGCAGCTGCTTTCAAACATGTATTTTCAGCATGAGGCGCATGCCCACGTAATCTCTGCAGTGTCTACAGACTCTGCCCCCCTAATGTAAAGTCTGCTTGATGTGACAGTGCCAAAAACAAAACAAAAAAACAACCAAAAATCTCTTGTGTTAAGGTGGAGACTCTCACATAGAAGACAAGATGATAAGAGCTGGCTAACGTTTTGTAACACTGTATACTGAGTATATGCTGCTGCATGTTATGTAGTATATGTGTGAAAAGAAACCCGCAGGAAAAAAAAACCTAGCCTTTAGCTCAGGAGCCGTGATGTGCCATGGTTCCAGGTGGCACATGGACTGACTGCAAGCCAAAGCAACATTGTTTTTTATTTGTCTGTGGAGATCCTCCTTCACCCAGGTCATGGCCTATCCGAGTACAACTTGTAGCCAGACAATTTCATTAAGCTCAAGTCTAGCTGTTGTTGTTGTTTTTTAAAGCAATTGGATATTGTTGTGACTCTCAGTTTTATGATTCTATTGCTGGGGCCCTGCGTCGACGTGCACATGACGAGTGCAACCCGGAGCTGCGTGGTGGCAATGTTCCCACCGCCCTGGAACGCCTCATAGACTGAATCGACCTTTCGCCCAGTTTAGCTGCTGGAGGTTCATCGGGTTTACTCTGACACTGCTGACTCCGCGGCCACGCCCACCAACGGCCACGCACCCCGTTTCCTCCAACCGCCCCGTGAGCACGCAGTGTTCACGCGCTGCCCGCTCCCCCATTGGCCGGGGGTCCGCACACACTCGAGCGGGATTGGCGGAGTGTTGCCACCCAGCCAGTGCGTGTTGTGAGTTTTGTTGTTCTTTTTTTTTTTTTTTCCTCCTCTGGTGGCGCTGCTCCGTGTTGTAGTCTCTCAGCTGAGCGGAGGCAGCAGCGGCTCAGTCACAGTAACCGTGCGCGACCCGAGCGCTGCCGACCGTCCCGTCTCTTTGTTCCCGAGCAGCAACAACAACACGGACAACATCCACCGAATCTTTTCGGCCTCCTCTCGTCGATGCCATCGCGTCAATCCGCAGACATGGACTCACACGGGGTAAGACGCTCATTGTTTAGTTTGCGCGTGTCTGACGTCCAGTTGTTTACACAGCGATCCGCGAAAACAAGATAGTTTTCAGTGTCCTTCTATTAATATCAGTTGGCGCACCACTAACACCCACCCTGAAGCTAAATCGCTCCTTTTATTTTAGTACATGTGAGTGAAAACTTGTTTTTTAATTTATTTTACCGCTACATTTCTATTTTGCATTTTTATTTATGTTATTTAAATAGATAATCATTTATACAGAGAATGTCATTTAGAATCGGAACACGTGAGGAAGCCTGTCAGTGTCACCGGGTTCACTTTTTTTTTTTTTTTTTTTTTCCGCCGAGCAGCAACAACTCGCTTTGTTCTCCGTCTGAATTCATATAAATAAAAAGTTATAACGTAATAAACCCACTTCCTGATCCCAACCCGCTTTATGGGGGATTTCACATGGCTCATCTCTGCAGCACGTCACTGTTTGGTCTATATTTGGCGATGGGAGGTGTCCTGGCTGCGAGCCACGGGCAATGCATGCTGGGCTGAGGTGAACTCGCCAACACTTACACCACCCTCCACACCCCACCCCACCCCACCCCTTCATTTTATTGGCAGCAACGTGCAGAGTGAACCCGGGAACCTGAGATGCAGCCTGGGAAACAAGAGATTTCTGGTCAATATACTCCCCCCCCCCCCTCTCTGTTTTTGTATCCATGCTATTGTCAGATATATCAACAAAACCCATCATGCAGTGTAACCACGGCAACCACATGATGCCAAAGAATGTTAATTTTACTTCATCTGTCTGATTTGTTCCTCCCTCCAGACCGAGTGCATGGATCAATGTGGTTCCTTCGCAAAGAGGAGGAGACACGACAGCGAGCACTCCGTCTCTGGCCTGGAGTACACAGACCTGGAGGCAGCTGAGGCCCTGGTGTGCATGAGCTCCTGGGGCCAGGGCCTCTTCCCCAGCAGCAACAGGCCGAACCCCTGCAAGCCCAGACCCCTCACCCCAGCCTCGGACTCTTGCGATTCCCTCCTGCCGTCGGAGAGAATGTTAATTTTACTTCATCTGTCTGATTTGTTCCTCCCTCCAGACCGAGTGCATGGATCAATGTGGTTCCGTCGCAAAGAGGAGGAGACACGACAGCGAGCACTCCGTCTCTGGCCTGGAGTACACAGACCTGGAGGCAGCTGAGGCCCTGGTGTGCATGAGCTCCTGGGGCCAGGGCCTCTTCCCCAGCAGCAACAGGCCGAACCCCTGCAAGCCCAGACCCCTCACCCCAGCCTCGGACTCTTGCGATTCCCTCCTGCCGTCGGAGATCCCGGAGCCCCAGAAGGACTTTGTGTCCCTGTCCTCCCTGGTGAGACACTCCACAGACTGTACAGGTGTCAGGGCATCCAAGTCAAGTGTGCAATAAGCCTCGTAGCGGGGGGAGTTAAGAGCGAGAGGTTGATCAAACCACTGATATCAGATGTTTGAATAGTAAAAGCTATTTCTGAATGTCAAGGTTTGCATCGAACCACATAACCTTTCAATGTAATATCACAAACGATAACGGTGCTTTATGGCAGAAGAGTGAGGTTGACCTTCAGATAGTTACTTCTTGCAGATGCAGGGTCATTGCTATCTGAGTTTATAGCTCAAGTGTTATCATTATCCTTGTATGTACCTGTTTACAGCTACTTGAGATCTCCACAAACACAGGTGCTTGTAAATTTACACACGATGCTATTATGACATGCTTTAATTCCCCCACCTTCTTTTCTTCTCTTTCTAGTGTATGACTCCTCCTCACAGCCCCAGCTTTGTTGAGACTTCAACATCCAGCACTGGCCTCCAGTCAAGCCTGGCTGTGTCCTCACAGCGCTGCGGGCCCAGCCTCCATCAACCTTTCCTGGCACCCATCGCTGAAAAAACCCCCTCCCTCCCAGCTCCGCCACAGCCCTGCCGAGCCATGGCGACCAGCGTCATCCGCCACACCGCAGACAGCACCCCCTGCCAACACCACATTCCAGTGGCCCCCAATCCAGAGAAGACGAGAGACATGGCAATGGCCACAATGGTCTGCGTGCAGCAGCAGCAGCAGCAGCAGCACATCACACGGACTGAGCAGATAACCTCACCTCCATCTCCTCCTGCTCCTCTCACACCAGTAAAGTCAGAACTCCAGCCCAGTACCTCAAAACCCTGTTTGGACAGTGTCTCAACCCCCACCCCTGTCAATGCCCAAAACAGCCCATCCCCTCCCACTGTTGCCGCAACCCTGTCCCCACCTCCAGTCAGGAGCCCTCAAATCATCTGCCAGATGTTCCCTGTCAGCAGCCAATCAGGGATCATCTCAGCCTTCATCCCCGGCACAGTTCAGACATCCAATACTGGAATTCAGACCACCACCACCACACCCATTCTCCCCCAGCCCACCACAGCTAACACCACCCCTGTCCAGCAGTCCCTCATTGTGGGCTCGGCCATGCCCCAGGGCACGGTGATGCTGGTCCTGCCTCAGTCCTCGGTGTCCCAGGCCCCTCACTGCTCACAGACTGTCATGACCCTGGGCAATACCAAGCTGCTACCTCTGGCTCCGGCCCCCATGTACGTGCCAGCGGGGCCCAGCAGCAACACGGCCCCGACAAAGATGGACTTTTTACGCAGGAGAAACTATGTGTGCAACTTTCCCGGCTGCAGGAAGACATACTTCAAGAGCTCACACCTCAAGGCTCACCTTCGAACACACACAGGTGAGCAGCGCACAGGAGAGCGTGGTTTGGCTGAATCTAGTGAGATCTAGGGTGTGTAGCGTGACGAGCCCAGATGAGGCTGACATCCTGTTTGTAAAACATTCCTTCTTTGGCCTTGTTTCTTCTGATGGAAAGAGAGTGAGCTCATTGTTTTGGCAAACCAATGTTTTTACGACTTGCAATGTGACTCACTTGCTGACTCCCCCTGTGGTTTTCCTTTAGGTGAGAAACCCTTCAGCTGCAGCTGGGACGGCTGTGACAAGCGCTTCGCCCGCTCCGACGAGCTCTCCCGCCACCGGCGAACGCACACCGGCGAGAAGAAGTTTGTGTGTCCCGTGTGCGACCGGCGATTCATGCGCAGCGACCACCTCACCAAACACGCACGGCGCCACATGACCACAAAGAAAATTCCCTCCTGGCAGGCCGATGTCAGGAGCTTGAACAAAATGGCTGCCGGCAAAACGCCTCCTTCAAAACCAGGCCTCGCCACAATCAGCATGCTGGTACCTGCCGTCTCTAAATAGGCTCTGAACACTGCCATCCCACTCACTCCCAAGATACCACAGGGATTCAGGGAGTAGCCAGGCACACAGGCTGCTGCTCTACTACTCATGGGAAAGAGAAAAAAAAACATGCACTGGACTCTTATTTTCCTCTCTACTGTTAATTTGTACATGCGTGTTCTTTTGTTTACTTTGATATAAGTGATCATTTGTATATGTACCCTTGCCAAAGCCTTTGTATGAAGTTTGTCTTACACATTTCCCCCTCTACCCCCTCCTCAAACACTTGTGTCAATACTGATATATGTGAATGTATTGTATTGTTGTATGAAATGCATTTATTTGTCATATCTGGGAAAAAAAGACAATGTATAAATGAATATTAATCAACAATACTATGATTATACCTTGATTATATCTCCCTGTATAACTTTTCATATTATTTAATACATATTTGTAATAAAATAAAACAGATAAAACATGTACACATATTTGTTCATCTTGTGACTTTCCATTGACTAGTCCTGGAAAAGCAAAGCGCTGGATCATTGTCAGCAATCTTTCCCAGTTGGGAGTGAGTGTCTACCCACATCCTGGATGCGTCACACGGCCACTGCCCCCACCACCGCCCTCTCTCTCGCGCTCTCCCACATCAGCTGACACTCACTCATGTCTTCTTAAATGTGCTGACTAGCCTGTGGGAAGCTTCCTGCTCAATGAATAATAATTTTTTTTGGGAAGTAACGCTGTCTCAGTGAAACCCTCTGGGGACACGGTGTCCTGTTCACAAGCTGAGAGCCAGGATGCTGGATGAGTCACAGGAGATCCGTCTGGTCGCTTGTTCATCAGCAGATTATTTGAGGCATCAGCCCTGTTACATTGGAGCAAGGAGGCGGTGGAATCGTGTGCTGATTGCGTAACACACCACTGGGTTTCATACACTCACATATCTCTGGTTGGTTTCAGCCAACGCCCCCTGTTCTTGCTATTAGTGGAAAAACTGAAAGATAAAGTACAGTTTCGCAAAGAGTTCACCACCATCATTTCATCTGTTTTTATGACTCATGCTTCAAATGCAAAAATCAGAAGGATGCATGTTAAGATTTACTAATGCAGAAAAGAAGAGGATGCAGTTGGGATGAATGTGGACATAAATCTTCCCGCTCAGCTAAACACTGACACCCACTAAGTACTAGTTTACCCGCCTTCCAATCACACGGTGGGAAATATGAACTGCTGGGGGGTGCGACCAATCACCTCTCTCTCGTGCGTACCCGCCCCTTTGCCTTACTGACCGACATACTCACTGGCCTGGTGCCACCCGAGCGCTGATCTGCAGCGACACCTGGTGGTAGAATGACATCAAGTGCCAATTGAGTTGAGTCTTAGTTGTTTGTTTGTCCAGGCAGAACATTAAAATGAACTAATTTATTCATCTATATACAAATATGGTGGTATTTATTTAGGAATGGAGACATCCTTGCAAATATAAGAGTAAGTATTGACATAAATTAATCAGTATGTTAAGGATAGATAGATATTGATAAAAAAAATGTTCTGAAACTAACTAACTAAATAAATAAATAAATCTTTTTTTTTCTTTTGTGAATTCCATTTAGATTCATTGCATGTTGGAATCGTTTGTGAACCTGGCTGTGGGTGAATGTTTCTCGGGGAGGTGTTTCTTGTTACACTACCGACTCTCGAGTTGCCATGGTTACAAATAGACACAACGACGGTATGGTTTGCTGCAGTTTGGAGTTCGAAGTCGCGTTTAAGTGTCGCAACCGACACGCAGCTTATGAGCGTCATCCGGAGCAGAAAAATTCTAATCATTAAACAGCGTGACATCAAAGGCAGCTACATTGAAACGGTGTAACATCAAAGGACAACCGGCTGTAAATATCGGGGGTAGTTCGTGTTGACGCCGGAAGACGCGAACTGACGCTGCTACGATTCGAGCTGGCCCTTACTTCAGTAAATTTAACTGAATTAAAATCGCCAACATGGAGGGATTAGAAAGTCTCAAAGACCTGAAAATGACGGCGGAGGAAGTGGACAAACTGGGAAAAGCTTTCAAAGACGAAAAGTTCAGGGAGATGCTGCGAGATTACGCGGAGGAAATATCCAACCCGGAGAACAAGAGGAGGTACGAGGAGGAGATCACGTTTATGGAGCGGCAGAGAGGAATCAGCGTCGACTTCATCCACCCGAAACCTTTCAGGGTCCTGCGGACGAGTGTGAACGGCAATCAGAAGTGTTTCATCAACATCTGCACCAACGAGAAAGTTGGAAAACCAGAGTCTAAGTGTGGTGTGTCAGAGGATGGCCACAGGGGGCAGAATTGGTCCTTGCCCCACAGCATGCACCCGGCTAGACAGGACACAGACAGCAAAGGGAACCAGATCACCATCTATGACGTCATCTTCCACCCTGACACCATCCACATAGCAAGCAAGAACCAGAGATTCATGGACATGGTGCACAGCACGGCCATTCAGGGCATCCAGAAGGCGTTTCAAGTCACCCTGGACCAAAACAATGTGCGTCAGTTGAAAACGAAGTACAAGGGCACCCCTCAGCCTTGTGTCATTCGAAAACCCATACCTGGATACAAGGCAGAGGAGCCCTCAGTGGGGCCTCACATTTTATTCCCATCACCTCCTACCCCATACTTGCAAACCAAATCCCCAGAGGCACCTGCGCCAAAAAACAGCAGCGACGCAGAACCTCAAAGTTTCCAGCTCCTTCCTCAACGGAGCAAAGAGCCGACTAGGCCCAACTACACGGTGAAGTATAGATCTTTTATTGATCTGCAGGACTTCAGGTACTCCAGAGACTCAGCTCAGAGCCCCAGGCCCAAAGAAATAGTGGTCATCATTGATATTCCTCTGCTGAAGTCCGTCGCAAACACGAGCCTGGAGGTGAAGAAGTGGAGTCTGCTGCTGAATTCCGAGAAACCGGCGTACAGGCTAGAGCTGCCTCTGGCCTACCCCGTGGACGAGGAAAAGGGAGAGGCCAAGTTTAACAAGGTCAGGGGACAGCTGACGGTCACGCTGCCCGTTCTTCCATCCGATGAAGTGTTTGATTTTTCTTTAGGGCCTGTAACAACTGTTGATGACGGACAGGGAGGAGGTGTTGATGAAGAAAACGAGGAGAAAGGGAATGAGCAGGAGATGGGGAGTGTGGAGGGTAATGCTGAGCAAAGTGGTGTTGAGAAGGAGGAGGAGGTAAAGCAGGAAGGGGTAGATGGACAGGATATGAAGCAGCAGACAAAGGGAGGAGGTAAAGAAGAGGAGCAGATGACAGGAGATCAGGGGGGTATCAGGGGGGCAGGTGTGGAGGAAAAGCTGATAACGCAGAAGAGAGAGTGGGAAGTGAGTGAAGGGATGGGAAGCAGTGTGGAGGAGACAAAATGGAGGAAGCAGAACACAAAAGAAGAAAATGTGAAAGAGGGAAAAGAGGAGAAAGCTGAAGAGCACAAACAGGAAAATACTGATGACGAAAAAGCAACTTCTGAACACTCCAGAGAGGAGGAAGGAGTAAGTCTAACATCAGAGATCCAAAAGGAAACTGAAAAGACAAAGGAAAACCTACAACAGATTGTTCAGGTGAGTTAAAGCCTGGTCCAAAGTGGAAGTATGGTCAAACTGATGTTCTGAGTTCTTCCTCCTTTGATACATTTTTTTTCTTTTCTAGGTGGAAGTAGATCTTGCACTTCAGAGTCACACATCCAGTGAGGAATCATCAGCCACGTCAACCACTTCAGCCCACCACATTGAAGTGTCTGCAACAGGTAAACCCAACGAGTCAGGTTCTGCATGTTCTGGAGAGCAGAGCCACAGTGACAACCTGGACGAGGACGACCTGGACACGGAGCAGAGCTTCCAAACCCCAGAGCAAATCAAAACGCCAACATCTGCCTTACTGAGGGAAGTTGATGACGATGGAAAGGAAAAGGTAATCAGTGATCATTCCACATCTGCTGGGTTCAATCTCCATAACTCTCTGATGTATGAGCTGGACTGAGGACTCTTCTTCTAATACAGCAGTTTACCAAGTTATTTTCAGTCACATCATTAAAGGTTGCGCGTAGGATTTTGGTGAAAATAATATACAAAATAATACTAGTAGTGCTTTAACTAATGTGTTTTATCTTAACTGCAGAATGGGGCTAAAAATCTAAATACTTTATATCTCTATCATGATCGGGTCCACTTTTAGGAGGCAGGGGAGGGTGAGCGGTGTTCAACATGTAACCTCACCACTAGATGTCACTAAATTGTACCAACTAAACCTTTTTATTTTTTGACGAAAAACGAAAAAGACTTCCACACAGTTTCAGTATCCCACAATAAATCACTAAAGACAAGTGAATGCTTTAATTTTATTGAACTTCTCTCAAACATTGCATGTATATATTTATATAATTCATCAGCAACAGTAAAAAAACAACTTTTATGTGACACCGATGATCCCAAAGGAACCGAGTTCAGGATAAATGTCTGATGTCTTTTTTCCCCTGTGGAGCACAAGTAGGTCAGTGGAGGAACCTGGATCTTGCTCTCAGAGGCAGGAAGAAATACTGTCTTGTGAGTGTCCATCAGATACAGGAGTGAGGATTATGCTTGTCTTGTTGGTCATCTTTGATATGTGAGAAGTGCATTATCATTTTGAAGTGAGTGTAAAACAGGCAGCTCGAAGCACTTTTAAAAACAAAGCTTAACAGAAGCTGTGTCCCAATACAGGTGAGGGGCATTTGTACGACCAGTGAAAAATATACTAGGAGTCGGCATTGTCATTTCATTACAAGGGATTAGAAGAAAACTACCACTATTTATTACTTCAGATTCTTCTCAGCATCTCAACAGATACCATCAAACTATCACGTAAACATCCATTGCAGGGTCCAGCTGTTGGCAGGTGTTCACAGTTTTTCCTCCTGCTCATCTTACTCCTCTCTGGAGTGAGTTGTCCAAAAATTCAGAGTAGCAGGAGAGGGAGCAGAAGTGCTGCTGCACTGGAGCATCTGTGCCTCCCATGTCATCCACCAGGACGACTGTGTGAGAGACTTGGTGTAGGTTCATGCTGACCGCAGTCTTGATATAGAAGTTGACGCAGGCGCGGCCGCAGTCACAGGACTTGGATGTATCCAGCTCCCGACACAAGTGGGCAGGGATGAGGTGAGGTCCGTACGGTATCCTGTGAAGTGAATCAGAGTAAGAGTGTGCTGTAAGAGCTAGAAAGGGGCTTGAAGTGCACAACCAAGCACCCATCATCCAACATCGTCATGTTTGTCCAGAAACCAATCCTGGTCATGCTCACCTGAGGTTGGTCAGAGCCCTGGAGGCTATCTCTTGAAGTGGAAGGGGGAATGTGAGCTGCATTGTGTGGTCCAGAGGATTGGGCTGGATGAAAGGGTTTCCAAACAGGTCAAGGTTCTCAAGACTCAGCTTGCGGAAGTCACTGGGCAGCACCGCCAACTGGTTGTGTGCCGCTGACAGGAACCTCAGCTTACTGAGGCGTCCGATGTGGAACGGCAAACAGACGAGCCTGTTGTCGTCCAGTTTGAGGTTGACCAGTTCTCTGAGTTGGCAGAACTGTGCCGGGAGTGACTTGAGCCGGTTCTGACTGAGGTCCAGGAGTTGGAGGGTCCGCTGCAGCGTGGACAGGCACAGCTCCACGCTGAACGATTCCAGGTGGTTGTTGTGGAGGATGAGTTCGGAGAGACAGCCGAGGTCACCGATGGTGGCAGGAAGTTTCTTAATGTGGTTGTGGCTGAGGTCTAGTCTACGGAGAGCTGCAAAAATTAAAAACAAAAACAAAAACAAAAGTCAGATATTATAATTTAAAAGGCTACTCCAGCTATTTGGTCATTCATTGCCATCATACACTCAGGGAAGAATAATGTCAATTAAGTGCCACTAAAACCTACTGCGCTGAAGTTTACAGCATTTAGCCATAAACTCAATTGTCTCTGTTTACCTTTGAGCGACAGCATCCGCATGTCCACACGAGACAGTCTGCAGTAGGAGACCTGCAGCTGCTCCAGAGAGTAAGGGAAGTTGGAGGTGAGGGGGTAGTCCTTTTTGGACATGATGGTGAGCTTCTTCTTTGGCTGCTCCACATCCCTGGCACGGACAGGCGTTAGCGTGGAGAGCGGGAGGCTGCTGGTGTCGCTTCCTCTGTCTGCCAGGCGAGCGGCAGAGAGGAAGTTTTTCAAGCTGTTGGCATCGGCCTTTCAAACAAAGAAATCAAATTAGGTTAGAGATGGATTGATGGAGGAACAGGTGACAGAAACAGCAGTATCACAGTTTCCTCTCTGACCGGATTCCTTGAAATATCTAACCTAAATTCAAAAGCCGAACATCTTGGCACACTTCCTTTGAATAACTTTTTGCTGGTGGCAAATTATCGTGTGAGATGCAGGATCAGAAACTAAAGGGATTAGATGCATTTTTAACACCTGGATTACTGACAATGTAGACACTGCGGTTATCATCCAAATTTAACGCCATACTCTGCTCCAGTGGCTTCTCCTTTAAAAATCTAAAGTATGCTTTGGCTGGTTCACCGGACTAGTTTTCCCTGATATGCATCATGCTGTGCCTGTCAGTTCACAGATGTGTGCGTGTTTCTGTCCATGTGACAGGTTGAACTGTAGAAGAATCTGGGTGAAAGGTCACCAAGGCTTCAAAACAACCAGGGGAGCTTTTAACAGCAAATGGAAACAATGAGGCTTCTGTGGTGTCTGTCCAGGCACCGGCTGCAGTCAAAACAACCCTGCAAGTCTCACTGGTTGATAAATGTGCAAGTAAACAGCCTGATACTCTGTCCAGTTTTGTTTTTGTCTCACAGGGTGAACACCACTCTGAGTCGAAGCATTTGTATACAAAAAAGACAGGTACTGTGATTCTTTTTAGTAGTACAGACTGTAATTACACCACGCTGGTCGTCATACCTTGCTCAAACAAATGTCGACAGCAGGCTCCATTAGTCTCACTGTGGCTTTACCTTCCTCCACAAACCACGTAAAGAACTTCTCTATGTTGTCTTTAAGCTGCAAGAGAAAGTTGGCACATGTTGAGCAGTGGAAAAATACATTTCACAAAACCAGGGTGGACAGCGGGTGATTCACGCTGCGTGTTTCGACAGGAGAAACACATGTTTACAGCTGGTTTACAGAAGTACGACTATGGTTCAGTGACATAGGCTAGCATTTCCCAAAACAATACTGCTTGAGCTTCAAGTCACGGTCTTACTGGAAAAGAAAATAGAATAACACACTAGAAACCTTGGTTAATGTAAGAGAATCTGTTTTTCAGTCCTGATCACAACAAAGGTTTAATATGAACAAGCTTTTTGAATCACTTAAAAGTACACTTCACCATTACCTCCTACAGATTGTGGATTGGATGACTGTGACGTGGTGTGTTTAAAAACCAAAACCAAAAAGTTCAAATTCATTCACATTGAATGTTTGTGTGTTTGTTTATCTAACACCTCGGCGTCCTGAGAATTAAAACAACAACAACAACGGACCCGCACTATCAGTGACAGTCAGGGCAGTGGTGGAGGAAACAACAACAGACCTTGTATTTGGACCCGGATCTGTCTTTAGCCGTACAGATCATCATGTAAATGTTGCTGCGCTGACTCGTCTTGTCCGCGTGTCTCCCGATGGACAGCACGGCTCTGCTCCCCTTCCCCCGACTCCTCATCCCGAACGTGGGCAGCATCCGATTCACCACCTCCACGTCGCACTGCAGCTTCATGGCAGCCGCTAACTGAGCTCCTCCGGTCGAGTCCGAGCCAGAAACTACGGGTTCACACGAAGCCGAGAAGAGGGAAACTTCCGCCACGAAGCTGGAAACTTGACGCGGCGGAGGAGCCGCTGCCACATCCGTCCCCGTCCTGGATGTCAACAACCGAGCGGTGCCGCGTCCCACCGAGGTTTCAACTGCTGCCGAGCGACCCTGCGTCTCCCGACACTCCGCGTACAGCCGGGACACTTCGCCTTTCCACGGTAACCGCAGCGTCCTCCTTGGTTTTCTTTCATGGACACTTCACGTCCCGGATGTTTGCCTCTCTTGTCAGCTTTGTGGATTAGCCGCCGTTAGCATGAGCCCGCGCGCTCGGGAAGTGACGACAGAGAGGCGTTTCTTTCGCGCGCACATTGCAGGAAGTGTTTATGTGTCAGGTTTCAGTTTGGTCAGGGGAGACTATTACTCATCAGTAACCAATAACAATACTCAGCGGTCAGGGGAGTGTTTGTCCATGTGTCAGGTTAACTTTATCCTGCTCAAACTATCTGTAATCAATAATTGAACTAAACCAATGGGTGTGTCCGGTTTAATTCTCTCTATGTAACGTCGGTCTGTTTGTAATATCAGGAATTTAGACAGAATCCACTCATTCTTTTCACAAACAGTTTCCTAAGTAGTCTTCTCCTGGATGCACGAGCACAATACTCAAGTCCCACGGCGATATCCAGTGGTCACCGGTTGTCACCGCAGCTCCATCAGAGATTTAAAAACAGGGAGATCATTAGTAAATGACTGTCTGTTAGGTCTCTCAGTGCCTTTCTTTCTTCATTCCTCATCGAAGGAGGAGCAGGTTCAACAGGCAGTTAATCCACAAAGTATGTGGATAGTCCCATCCTGTTATGTTCAATTACTGCTTTAACTATCCCTCTGGACAACATTCAAGCCAAGTTAAATATGAAATGGTCCTTCAGAAGCAATTTTATTTCCTGCAGTTCACAGTTCACAACAGTCTCATGGATTAATTAATGCTTTTTATCATTTATTAAACATACATGAGAAGGCAAAAAGCAGATTACTCAGGTCTTTGGTTTCACCTTGCTGTTTAATACAATACACCAAAACACAAACGCCATGCGACTTTTCATTTATTGTTCTCACTGATGCCTCTTAGTGGGAGTTTCCAGAAGGGGTTGCCACGCATGTATCTAACACACAATAACCGGTGCAGCTTTCTTTCCCTTGATTTTGTTTTTTACACACACACACACACACACACACACACACACACACAAACAGAATGTTTCAAGGTGACAATGTCAAGTGCATTGCAGGTTTATATTTACAGTTGAACTTCCTGAAAGAGCATATGCTGTCTTTAGTGTCACTCTGGAAATCAAATACTGGCTCTGTCCAATGTCACTGATCAATCTTGACATGTGGATCACTTCCTTTTATAGAGACGTCTCCACACAGGATGACCCTCTCCGTATGTAGTAACGCCTCACCTCCCTCCCGTCCTCGCTGCCACAGCCCTCCGACCGATGCACTATGAGAACTGGGAAGAAGCTAGCGTCCCTGTAGGTGGGCGGACTGTCGCTGAGGGCCAGCTGGCTGGAGTCGGACCTGCAGCACTGCTCATCCACGCAGCAGGGCTCCGTCAGGTTGCTGCTGTGGCTCCTCCAAAGTGCCACGGTGTGATGGGAGCCATACATGCGGCAGAGAGACAGGCGGGACGTGTCTGAGGAGAGGTGGGACTGGAACAGTGCTCCCCGGCAGGAGAAGATGCTGGAGCTGGAGCTGGTGATGGTTGTCCGTCTGCCTTGTGCCGGCGGCCCGCAGCATCGCTCGCAGTCGTCCTGGCTCTGGAGCGCGCCGTAGCTCTGGCCTGGCTGGCTGCTGTCCAACAGGAAGCAGTTGGAGGACGAGGTGCACTCAGTGTCAATCAGCGAGCTGGAGTTGGCCGTGCTCATGTTTAACAACATGGCCTCTGAGTAGCTGGGGATCAACTGGCGGTTGCAGCGTATGTGCCACTCCATCTCGGTGCTGTCCAGGGTGTCCACCCGGGGAATAGTACACGTGACATTACTCCCCACAGGCCGGTCCTCATCTAGAGGAGACGGGCTGCTGTACTCTAACCCAAATAGCTTCTCTATGCGGTAGTGCACGTAAGCAGTGCGGTACTCTATGAGGACCCTCAGAGGCCAGGACAGCATGAAGAGAGCTGCGAGCCAGAAGGCAACATGGGAAGTGTACCAAGGCATGCTGTCTGGGTTCACAAAGGCAATGAGGTTTTCTCTGAAGTCCACGTTCTTCAGTTGCATTCCCTCCCTGGCCTCCATGTAATCGTCCAAACCCTCGATTTCGGAGAAGAACCTGGCTCTCTGGTTGAGGTAATCGTTTTCTGGACCTGCCTCCGTGAAGCTAAAACACTTGGTAAAGCGCAAGCGAGCGGCCGGATGTTCCTCCAGGCCCCTGAGGTCACGCGATACATCCTTCATCCCACAGTGGCTGTAGTCAAACTCCCCCTCTGCCACGTGCGTGTTCACCCTCTCGTGGTACACCTGCGTGGTGGTGTAGGCGTCTCCGTTGCGGTATCGCGTGACCTGCCGAGTCCGCCGCACAAAATGGTAGCTGATGGCCTTCCACCAGATGCAGGGCTGGGCCTGCTGCATCCGCAGCACGCGCTCGTAAACGCTGTCCACGTCCGACTTGCACTGCAGCTCGCTCCTGGCCCTGCAGTGCCAGCACTCCACCATGTACAGCACATAGAGCATGAGCAGGAACGCCAGGGGGATGTAGATGTAGCCGTCAGAGCAGGGGCTGTCGTGGTAGATCATCGAGTGGCCACCGACGCCGCCCATCCCAGAGGCCCCGCGCAGGGAGGAGGTGAACGAGGCGGTGAAGGAGGAGGTGAGGGCAGGTTTGAAGCTGATCTTGGTGACCCGGGTGAGCTGACACCAGGCCACTGCGCCCACACAGCTGTACATGAGCAGCGAGAGCAGCAGGCAGCGCCAGTGGGACTCCCGGCAGACGCAGGCGCCCAGGGACTGCTGCACTGGACGCTGCTGCAGGGAGAGAGAGTAATGAGGGAAATGCACTTTAGAGCAATGAGCCTCAGAATTGTGGCGCTGATATCATGACTTGCAGTAGAAGTGCAAATGAAGTAGCTGCATAATAAATCGCAGAGCTTTTCCCATACCTAAGCGTGACGTAAATCAGACTGAAGAAAGCTCAGCAGAATTCAATTACACCAAGTCGTATCCCTGTGAGGTCAATGCAGCTGACAGACTAATATTAACGGAGGCTTTCTCACTTACTGAAATGAATCTAATTTAGATTGCACTGGCTAATAAAGATGTCACATTAATATCGGGGGGATAGGAATAATAATAGTTAGAACTAGATCACTGCTAACTGTTGAGTTTATTGGGCAGATATATATGTTAGTGTTTAATATTTGTTACACCTGCTATTTGTTTTTTAATTTAAACAAACAAAATAATCACTTTTGATAAGGATTGTTGTCAAAGGTTCACTGTTTAAGATGGAGGTGAAAGTGATTTGTGTTTGTTGTATTCAGCAGAGACCCTGGCCCAAAGCTATTTCATCAGTTACACTGACATTGAAAAAAGCTGCAGTTTAACCTTTAACACATGGAGAGATTCAACCAGAATGAAATATAAGATATAAAACCTGTAAAAGGAGTATAAGGATTTCACCTTTTAGATATTGTAGTTAGATGCCATCTCGTCTGACACATTGATTAAGATTACTGAGTGTCTATGTGGCACTTTGGAGGATGATTGTTTGGTCGTCGTGGTGACATTTCTTCCCATGAGACCAGGCTGTGTTGTTGTTGTTGTTGACAACCTCTGGTGTTTTATGGAGTGAAAAGATTCATGCTGACAACCGGCATGAATCCATTACTGTACTGACACAGGGGCGGAGATGTCACTTTGCTGCATGGTTCCACCTCAGTTGATAGCGCAAACAGGGATTCAGCTCTCATGCAGAGAGAGAAAGGTTTTCTCATTCATCCAAGGATCCTAGTGCACACTATATACATTTATCCTGAAAACATTATGGGGTAGTTTCATCCCTCATGCCTTTAGACGCATATTTTAAATACCTCTATTTCTAAACCTGACAAGTTTTAGACTCAGATGGAGGTAAAGTATTGCCTTTGCCACAGCTGAATTAAAATAATAATCAACTTAAACAGGATGTAGTGTCTGAAGAGAAGTGTTATTGTACAGTCTCATCTTACAGTTCATGGCCGGATGCACACAGCGGACTGTCCAGATGGTAGAAGAGACACAGTGGATGATGGAGACAAATCAAAGAGATCAACATATATATATGAGGCTTTGATCAAAACAACCACACACAACTGGACCCAGAGCAACGTACACCCATTTGTTTGTGATGGCATGTTTCCACATCACTGGAGTCGACTGCGGTCATTGCGTGAGATGTGCTATTCTCAGCGAGAGGAAATGCAGTTTGGCTGCAGGTCGAAGGAATCTTACGAGTAATTTCAAATACATTTCCGCTCTCACACAGAACCATCCAGACCCCTGCAGGTCCCCTGGAACATGTCCCTGCAGTGTCATGGAGGGGCAACATTCAGTTTTCAGACTTCAGCTTTATACTTCATTTACTTGTATTCTTATTGCAGCCCTTTTAAATGCATTTTTAAAATCTCCATTTTTATGTTTGGCTTTAAGTGTTGTCAGTGTTGTCACTTTTAATGGATTTGTTTGTGAAATGTGCTATAGCTACAGAGAGGATGAGCCACTACAGAACAATTTCAGAACTCGGCCTCTAACATATACAGAGCTACACAGAAGGGAATTTTGTCTAAAAACCTTTATTTTTTTCTTTAGTATTTACCTGAAGTCAAGCTGCATCATCTAAGATGTAAGATGCTGTTGCATTGTCCCTGCACCTTTTACGCTCATACAACAGCCCAACTCCAGTGACAGACACTGGAACAAAAGTCTGTGTATCCTACCTTTAAGGACTCTGTTTTATTTTATATGCAGCTTAATGAATGTTTCAGAAAAAAAGCTGAACTAACCAACTATTCTGTCATGTCTTATATTTTATCCCACTCAAAACTAAGATGAAGAAACTGAGTTGATGACTACACCCACCTCCTCCAGAGCATCACTCCCAGTGTCTGGATCTTCCTCCTCCTGCTCCTCCTGTTCCTCCTGCTCCCTCTGCTCCTCTCCAGTATCACTGGGAGCTCTGGCCGTCGCGTCCTCCGCAGAGTCCCGGTCTGAGGAGAGCATCCTGCACTTCTCGCATGTCAGGGAGAGAGATGTTTAGAGGCTCAGTTTCCGGAGATCCCACCCATTCGCTTTTTGTGGGCCCCCGCAGCCTCACGGAGTCTGGGCCGGAGCCAGGTGGTTGATGCTGCTGCGGCTGGTGCTGATGCTGCGGCTGCAAGGAGCGGGGATCCCGCCGCGGTCCTCCCGACGCCCCGGGCGGAGGGGGGCGGGGTTGAGGGATTTCACCGCAGCAGAGGCAGCACAGGTTGACCATGGTGCAGTCAGGCCAGGGCTGCCGTCAGTGTGGCCGGAGCTCTGCAGGAAGTCACCGAGTCAGACCTTGCACCATCAACAAACAAACAAACAAACAACCTCGGTGTCCATCCAGATTGTCCCAGTGTGTCCTGTGACAGGAAGGAGGCAGTGATTCCTGAAGTCGGACGTCCAGCGACACGAATCACAAAATGCATTATCCAAAAATAATTCGGTTCGATGTTTTTAAGCACAACAAAGCCATCTAAATCACCCGAGGTCTTCTGCGGGACGAAGGGGAGCAGCCGAGAGGCCTCTCCGTCCCTCAGTGCTTTTATTCTGAAGGCGAGATTCGGTGCCACACTGAAAGTCTCCCGTGTTCGTCGTCTCCGGTGTTGTTGATGAACCGCGGACGCTGCTCTGCACCGAAGGTCAGAACACTGTGGAACACAAACACATTAAACTCACTGTGGTGGCTGTTTGTTTTGTGGTGGGTAAATATCTGTAACGCTTCGACTGAGGGAGGTTAGCGCATTGAGGCTAACCGCTAAGCTAACGCGGAGCGTACGTTGGCGTTGATCCTGTCCGGTGCAAACTTCCCAGCACGTGAAAACCAAGAAGTTTCAGTCGGCTCACGTTAGAAAAGAACAATTTACGTGTTTGATAAGAACGACTTTGTCGTCGTCTGCCTCTTCTCCCACCTCTAGATATGTGTTAGTGTTCGTGATGAGATTAGCCAAACTAACCAAGTTGATATTCAATGAGAGGTGATGTTTCATTCACAGCATCAGACACATCTCATTAAAAGAGCTGAATTAAAACAGATTAAAGAGATAGTTCACTCCAAGATGAAAATCTCACCCTCACTATCTAATCACCACTGTGCCGATTTATTTATGATGATAATTAGATACAACCCTGTCAATGCCATTCATTCATTCTTGTCCTGTCCCTCAGGGATGTTGAGACGTCCCAAGCCTAGTGACTCAGAGGATGACCTCCTCAGAGAACAGGAACAGTTTCTGAACTCTGGTGCCCCATCCGCTGCCAGTGTGATCCGCCGTCCGGACAAGAGGAGAGGCGAGGCTGGGGAGGGAGGAGGAGAACAAAATGGGGAGGATGAAGGACATCAGAGGGACATGGTCACTATAGAAGGTTTGAATCTTAACCTGCCAACTGTCCACGTGTTTTTAGGGAAGCCCCGAACATGAAATTGATCTGTATTTTTATTGTAGATCTTCCAGACCAGCTCCCCTCTCTGACACCAGCTCCCCCAAAGAAGTCTCGCTTTAAAGCCAGCCGTGTCACCTTTGAGGACGAGGATCCTGAGGCGAGGCTGGACAGACATGACACTCACATCAGTGCTGTGCTCTCCAGGATCATTGTAAGTGTCGGTTGAAAACCCAAACTCAGTGTACTCAGTGGGACCTCTCCCACTTAAAATACGGGTTGTTTTTTCAGTGTATTTCCATGTGAAGATGTTTTGTTGTTTATTTTTCATCCCTGAATAAAAACCATTATTCTTTTATTTTAAGGAGAGAGACACAAGTTCTACTCCAATCTCGCTACCGGCTGTCACAGGCATGGCATTCCCCAAAGTAGTGCACCGTTCAGACAACAGCAGTCAGGTACAGAGATATTGATTTCAATTCTTCTCTAACATTTCTCAATTACTGTTACCCATGGTCATTTTTAAGTAAGATACATATTTTCTCGATATAAACACAACATACTTTCAGATGTTTTGGAAAAATACCTTTATTTTGTTTTCATTTTAAGTGGATTTCACTTTCCAGGTGCCTCTGTCCTCAGCAGGAGGAAAGAAAAGCATCTTTGCTCGACAGATCGCAGCTCAGAGACTGAAAGAGGGAAAGACTTTACACTGTGCAGCTGAAGCCACTGAGCAGAACCTCCCTCCTGAGACGAGCATGGACACAGATCAGTGTGACGATGCGGGTGAGTAAACTTCATCTGACGTTCTTCTTCTTAAGGAGTATATTGCTCATGTATTAATTAGTGTTTAAAAGGAAGCATTCATTGTTTTACACTATTTTTTAAAAATTCTTACTGCTTTCTGTTCTCTAGAGTCTCCTTTAGTCTCTGCTCTGCGGCTGGTGTCTGGTCAGGGGCTCAGGGTTCCAGACAGTTCAGGGGAGATGCTGAGGATCCACAGGGAGAACCAGGCCAGACTCCAGACATTGTCTCAGTCAGAGATAGAAGAGGAGCAGAAGAAACTTCTGACTCATCTTGGTCGGTAGAACTTTTATCCACATGATAGTTAATAGTCATCTAAGATAGATTTAAATGACGTAACGATCAGTCATGTTTGTGTCTCCACTCATGCATTAAAACCTCTTCTATTTTTGTATACCTCAGTGTGTAACACGATTATTTCTGCTTCCCAGATCCAAGACTGGTGGAGTTTGTTAAATCTCGCAAAGCCCAGAGTGTCCTGTCCTCTGCCCCCTCATCCAAACAGCCCGGGGACAAAAGCAGCAAGGGGAGCTGTCCTCTGGAAAACGGCTCCTCTGCTGGTGCTGTGCTGTCCCAGAACGCCCAAGAGGTGGAGATGGAGGGAGCAGAGGAGGAGGAAGAGGGGAAACTGCTGACACCACCTGCTATAACAGGTATGACTGGTTCAGACCACTTCTGCCTGAACTGGATTTAGATTTTGTAGACATCTAAACCGTGAAATCATTCCATATCACCTCTGGCTTTGTTCAGATTGGTGATGCTGTAAATCACATCTCAGCAGCTCACGCACCATCTTATATAACTCTCTCCATCCTTCTCTTCATCTGTCCTGGTCTTCCTGCTCTTACTTTTCTCTCCACTCTTAAGCCCCCCCCTCCCCTTTTGTATATAAAGGCTGGATGCTAATTGCATAACTCATGCGGGTTGCTTGTGCTGCATGGCTCATGCCCAGACCGAAAGCCGATCATTGACTTCACTTTGTGTGATTAGCAGGCTGGCTAGGCTGAGCCAGAAGTAGCCACTCTCCACAATTAAGTTACTGCAGATGTTTCAGAGAATCCTCCCGGTCCTGATGGAAGTGTTGCTAATGGATCATATGAAGACAGATCGTGCACATGATTTATTTATACCTCTGTCTTTTGCTAAACAACTAAAACTGTTGTTTGTTGTTCTGGCCAAATGTAATTTATACCCCTTTTACTTTCTCTACAAGAGAAAGAAACACCTCTTTTTCGGTGGAGAAGTGGTAGCTTTTGTTTACAGTCTTATGTGTGTGTGTGATTCAGAGGACAATCTGCTGGTGAAGCCTCAGAAAGAATGGGTCCACATGGACAAGCTGGAGCCAGAGAAGCTGGCGTGGATGAGAGACTTACCCACACCCAAAAGAAAAGGAACTAGAAAGGTCAGGGTTTGAGGACGACTGCTATTTTAGTGGCAGGGGAACATTGTTTACCTGTTTTTGTTGTGTGTGCCCTGACAGGAGATGCAGGCTCGGTTTGACTTTGCTGGGAGCTTGATTCCACCCACTGAGGATCTTCCCACTCACCTGGGTCTGCACCATCATGGAGAGGAACCTGAGGTCAGTCAAGTCAAATTACAGGAAACTCTAAAAATCTGGCTATGAACTGTGGATACATTTGGTGGTCAACAGTAAAAGGTTTAAACTATTATTATGATAATAAAGGTCAGTCTTAGCTTTTATCAGGCCTGTGAAGCTCACTCTCGACACCAATGATTCCTCCCTCCAGAGGGCAGGTTACTCTCTGCAGGAACTCTTCCTGCTGTCTCGGAGTCAGATGATCCAGCAGAGGAGTCTGGCCCTCAGCACTCTGGCCAACATCCTCTCAAAGGTAAACTTACTTTCTCTGTGTCACCTGTACTCTACCCACTCGGTCTGTTCTCACTCATGCTGACTTGTTTTTATCCTGCAGGCCAGTGCTGGAAAATACCAGCCAGTTCTGAAAGGCAGCGTGACGTCCACCCTGCTGGACGCGGGCCTGCTCTTCCTGCTCCGCTTTGCATTGGACGACAGTGTGGAGGGAGTGATGTCTGCCGCGGTGCACGCCCTGAAAAGTCTTCTTGTGTGTGCAGAAGATGAAGTAAGACAAGTTGATGCCAAAAACGTTTTTTTATTCACAGACTGACTAACAACTTTCATTTTATATCCCAAGTTTAGTTTGAATTATTCAGTGATTCCGTGAATACATTCCCACTGTTCGTTCGTGAGACTATGTCAGATCCGGTGCGTTGCTTTGTATCCATTATGTTTCTCCCCTTAGGAATGTTTGGACTCAACCTTCTCCTGGTTCCGCGGCCTGGCGTCGTTCCCTCTTCTGCCGTCCGCTCAGGAGGAGCAAGATGAGGAAGATGAAGCGCTGGATGAGATTATGAAGGAGACGGCCAAGGAGAAGGAGGAGAGGAAGAGTGACCATGATGTGGCCAGCCAGGATGTTATCAAAGTAAATAAGCAGAATACATGCTTTTAACTCTGTTCCTGTCATGTACTCTATATATTGTCCCATATGTATTTATCAAAAATTAAAGAAGTAAATCCTGTAAATGAAGGTTGAATGATAATTGTTTATTCTTTTTTATTCCTGTGTTTTAGGGTCTGCTCAAAATGAAACTGCTCCCCAGGCTTCGTTACATCCTTGAGATCTTCCGACCATCGCCACGGATCGTCCAGGACGTTCTGAGCATTCTGACTCGTATTGCGAGGCACTCATCCTCTTCTGCCACTCAGGTAACTATAGCAACACCTCCACACAGTAAATCACTGAAGTAGTCATGTTGATGTTTTAAACTGTGTTTGCCCCTCAGGTGCTAGACTGCCCTCGCCTGATGGAGACAGTCATGTCTGAGTTTCTTCCCACCTCCTGGACATCTTCATCTTCTCCCCTGCCTCACTCTGTTTATGGACTCCCACAGGCCAGCGCCATGAAGCTGTTGAGAGTTTTGGCGACTGCTGGCAGACATGCCTGTGCCAGACTGGTATGTGTCTGTAATAGTGTGTGCAATGCTAAAGAAAATTCAAACATATAAAGGCTGAGCTAAAAGATGTAAGATGTAGAACAAGTTTCCTCCAAGGACGAAAACCCAGGAGGACGCAACTTTTGAAAAGAGCACCAAACTCTTAAATATACTTCTCACAAATTATTTGTAACGTGTTGAATTTCACCACTGATGTGTCAGTGTTTTCCATTTTTCCTACATGTTTATATACATCAATAATAGATCTTCCTCTCTCATCTCCCCAGTTAAACTCTCTGGGAGTGAGGGAGCGTCTGTCTGGTCTGCTCGGGGCTGAGGTCAGTGAGCTGCTGCTGGAGCCCAGCGAGGCCCTCAGGCTCACCACTGAGGCCTACCGGCTGTGGGCTGTGGCCGCTGCCTACGGACAGGCCTGTAACTTATACATGTAAGCTGACATCGTAAAGCATATTTACTTTTTTCTTAGTTGTGGTTCTGTGGCACCAAGCATTGTCTTGCTCTCCCTCAGAGACCTGTACTCAGCCTTGGTGAAGGCGATGCAGTCCATTCAGCGAGTGCTCAACCCCTCGGATCATCTGCTGCCTCTGCAGCTCCAGCGGGTTCTGGCTCTACTCTCTTTACTCACACAGGTCACACACACAGCAGGATGCCATCAGGAGCTACAGGCCAGCATGGTCAGGTACAGATGGAGGAGTAACTGATGTAGAAGAAACCCACGCTGTTACACGAGATAATCACACCTCTCTCCTTGTTATCACTCCCTCTGTTTTTATTTCAGCTCTCAGGGTGAAGAGTGTCCTCCTCCCCCTCCAGTGTCCTGGAGTCATGTCTCAGGACTGCAAACATCCTTGTTAGGCCATTTAAAGGGATTTGTTAAGAGCCTTGAGAATCCAGTTCAAAAAGACAGCAGCCTTACTCTGATACCAGCGTACCTCATCTACCTCGAAGCTTATTATCGTCAGCTCTCCAGACAGGTACCATCGCCATTGCGAAGGCCTGATGTTGAGAAAAGCTTTACATTTAAAACATGTTTGTGTAATGTGTCTCTGTCTCTCAGAATTGTTTCAAACCAGTGGAGACTCTTCAAGAGCTGGAGCAGCTCACATCTGAGGTTCTCCTCCCATTGTTTTCTCACCATGTTGTACAAGACCTGATGAAGAATCTCAGGTATGTTCGACTGGTTTGCAAAAGCAGTAATAATCATTTTGTCTTTCCTATAAAATGTTTTTATTCATTTTACAAAACATTCATTATTTTCTCTTTCTGGGGTGGGGGCGTCACACCAGGTCTTCCTCAGTGGTGTGCAATGCCCAGTCAAGTCATCAGAGCTCAGAAACCACCCCGAGCCTCCCAGGTTTGGGCTGCCTGGGCTGGAGGGATCGACCAGGTCTGGTTGGCCCCGGCTCCCCCTTCCCTCTCCTCACAAGTCTGAGTCTCCTCCTGCAGACAGTCACAGGCATCCACAAAGGCCTCAGCTGTAAGGTAGGCTGTGCACAAAGCTCTGAACTCTATAGTGTATTGTGCTTGGTAAAAGCCTTTGTCCTCTGAGTTCTACCAGTCACAGTTATATACTGTAAAGTATATGGTACATTTTATAGTATCAGGTGATACTCACCTGATACTATGACCTGGATGAATGAGAATCTCCACAGACGTACATTTTATAGCTTACTTTTCTAGTGGAATGCCGCTGAGCTAGATTTTGCCGCCACCTTGTGGCAACTCATACAAGCATTCTGTACAATTGAGCTCATCTTTCTTTTTTCTGCTCTTCTCTCCTCACTCTCCAGTTCAGTGGTCTCCTCCTGTCAGAGCCTGTGATTGTTTACCTTGGTAATTGCAGTCAGGCGTCACCCACCCTGTTTCAAACCGGGTGGCTTCTGCATCATGAACATCATCTCCTCTACTTCCTGCTCAGGCTGGCACACAGACTGGTAAATACTAACCCTAACCATGGTTTACCATATGTGATACACACATTAGATAGACATATATTGTTATCTGATGTTAATAACTTCTATCTATGTATCATTGCCAGTGTGACAGTGCTTCAGTTTCATCATTTTACTCAACATTTTCCCTTCAGGTTCCTTGTGATGTGGAAGTAGCAAAACATGCATCACTGTACCACCAGGTGGCGCTGGTTCTCCTGCCGTGGTTGCTGCCAGGCAGTGAGTACTTGGCTCATGAACTGCTCTCCACCATCATCTTCAGCAAGGACTTTATATCGTGAGTTTTCTTCTTTCCTTCTTCACTCACCTTTATTTGGGTTTAGGTCACCACACCATCTTTAGCTTAGGTGTGATTCAGACTTCTTTTCACCAGATTTTAATCAAGCTGTGTAAATAATCATGTAGATTATTGCCTCTGAAACAGAATCATAATTATCTTTGAAAATTCATCATCATTTTCTGAAGACTCTGGTTGATACCTCAAAAGAGAAATGACGACCCTAGTTTAGTTGCCCTCCATTAAACTCATCCCGAATAGGGCTCATTGTTGTCATCTTCATCTTCTAATTCACAAATTAGATTATATTCAAAATCATATTTCTTTGGAATTTGATTAAATTTACCTATGACCCATTTCTCCCAAGAGTGTTGTTTGACAGTGTTGTTTCTCCAGTGTGACTCAGTTTGTGTTTGTTTGTTTGCCATGCAGTGAGGGCCACAGCGGAGGGCCGGAGGCTGTAGAGCTGGGGGAGCTGAAGCTCCACGAGGAAACACACCACCACACGTCTCCCTCTCTCCAGACTGTTGGTGCTCTGCTGAGAGAAGCCTGTGTCCAGCTACCATCCATCCGGGGCTGCTTCCTCACTCACCTGGCCCACCTGGAGTCGTTGGTACTGGTGTCCCGTGACGTGTTCCTCTCCCGCAACCCTTGGATCAACTCCCATCTCCTCCCAGAGCTCGCAGGCCCCACCCTGCCATCTGACTGGCCGTACCTCCCACTTCTCAGCCTGTACGAAAGGACGGGTGTGGCTGATGGTGGCGCTTTAGCGGTAGAGGAGCTGCCTCATGGGGCTCTGCAGATGGTCACCCACTGTCTGCAGTGGCTGCTGCTGCTCGAGGTCTGGAGAGAGGAGGCTCTGAAGGTACAAGTTCGGGTCGCAAACATCCAAAAGACTCACAGGAGTTTTTTTTTTTAATCTCAGAAAATGACAGAATCATCAATGTTGGTGATTTGAACAAGAACATCGAAAATAACTGTCCATCTCTTTTAAGGCTCTGACAGCTACATCGATAACTAAACTAAAATTACACTCAACTCACCTGAGCACACACCTCCGCATGGGCCCAACAGAGCCCTCAGATTCATCAAGCCCCACCACACTCATGGACACCAGGCATCGTTCAAGAGCAACATATTGAAAAGAATGATAAATGAAAACCTGGATCCTCCCCTTTGTTTGGATCCATGTCAGAACGTAATGGCTTGTTTCTTGGCCCGTGTCCCGTTGTTCCATCACAAAGCAACATGGAAATCAGATCATCAGTTTCTGTGTGAACAAACTAAATGACCAGTTGCTCAGTTTATGTAGAGGTAACGAAATTTCTCAGGTTTCTGAGAAGTGAAAGTGAAAGACTGGTTGATAAATAATAGTTGAGCCATCAATGTTCACACCTCACGAATACATGTCAGTTGTCTTCTCTGTAAGTTTCTGTTTTTGTCCTGCTGCAGGTGATCCCTCCGGGTGCCAAGCTCGCCCGCCTGTCCTGTGTGTTCCTGTGTTCCAGTGACTTGTTCCTAGAGAGACCTGTTCAGAAACTGACCTGGGGTCTGTTCAGGCTGCTGACCAGGTCTGATACAACATTTATACACTGTGTAATATCCTTCCTCTTGAGCCCAGAGTAACCAGGCTTAGATCCTGATAAACAGAGGATCTGTGTTGGCAGGCACTCTAGGCTGGACTCTTTGGACCTGAGCGTCCCTCCTCCAGGTTTAGCCTCCTTCCCGGACTTGTATTCATCTCTTCTGGCCCAGTATGAAGCTGTGTCTTTTGGAGACCGACTCTTTGGCTGCTGGGTTCTCTTACCCCTGCAGAGGAAGTACAGCACTGCAATGAGGCTGGCTGTGTTTGGAGAACATTTGGGAATGTTGAGGTCACTGGGAGTCACTCTGGATCAGGTAAAATAATGATACCTTTATTTATCACTTATCATTTATTTACCTCATCCCTCTTTTTAAATATTCTGTGTTCATTCAGTGACGATCATTAGAGGTTGTTTCAAAATCTCTGTCTTCTTATTCGAAGCTGTCCATCCCTATCGAGTGCTTCACCTCTCCCCCCGAAGACTCCCTCCCTCTCCTCCGTCTCTACTTCCGTTCTCTAGTAACCGGCACCCTGAAGCTCCGCTGGTGTCCAATCTTGTACGTCGTTGCTTTGTCGCACGTCAACTCCTTCATTTTCTCCCAGGACGCTGCAGCACAGGTACGACACTGAACAAACACAACAACCATAAATCCGATTGTCTGCAGATACCCTGCAATATAAGCTTTAGAAATGACAGAAAGCAATTTCAGCACCTGTAGAGGATGAAGTCAGAAATGCATCTAATTCAGAATCCACTCTTTGTCCAGTGGTTTCTGTATGAATTGCACATGTGCACATGTCCGAGAGTATAAATACCATATGGAATAAGTCAGTGAAGTAAGTTTAAGGAATTTAATAAAGAATCAGCATTAACACATAAATGTGAGCTCTTTCAGCGCTGGAAATACTTTGTATTTATAAGAACAGCTCCCAGAGGGCATCTAAAATGACTCCAAGCCTCTCCTGATGCAATCTGTCGTCCTGCTTCCTTTATATGTTGTGATTATGTATTTATGATAAGTGCTCTGCTTTGTGGCTTTTCTAAATTGGCCACAGCAGAACCTAAAGCTAGGTCCCATATGTGAGATGATTTAACAGACCCAGAAGATGCAGCAGCTGCTCCATGGACTTGTGGGAAGCGCCTCTGTGGTTTTACAGGGATTTCCGTGAATTTTCTGCATTGCATATGAGCTCATTGGATGCAAGTGTTTCACAAGTCCACAAATGTTGTCTCCGCATTACTGATTAACTGTTGGGGAAGCAGACACAGACTTGACTCTCGCAAATTCAACTCCCTTGCATTCAAAAATATCCATTCAAATCATGGTATGCAGCGACTACTGACATCCAAGAATTAGAAACACATTCTCTCAGAGCAGTGAAGCTGTTAACATTTGTATGCGAAGTGTTTTTTTTTTTGCACCTCAGCGCATCGAGGGGTTTGATTTTCAGTCTCCTCGTCCTTTTCCAGGAGGTCGAAGCAGCGCGACACAACATGCTGAGGAAAATCTCCTACCTGACTGACGAGGTACTCCTCTCCTTCACTGTCTCTCCCTCTGATCTTTAGATGCTGCGAGGTGTTTAATGATCGCACCAACCTTTCCCCCTCGCTTGTCACGTAACGTTCTAAAGATGTCTTCACCACGTTCTCGCAGACTAGGCTCTTTCCTGCTGTTTTTTTATCTCGCTGAGTCTCGTCCAAATCACTGTTGGACGGCTGGACTGTTTTCTTCTCCCATCTTTTACTTAATTTGCCACAAATGTTCAGTAGCTGTTGTGTTTTTATGTCTTTTGATTAATTATGCGTGTGGCGATCCTTTCCTTCGTTATTCTTTTGATGTAGAACTTGTTTGGAGTTCAGTTTTCTTCTAAGGAATTCAGTTTTTCAATAATGCATTAACACAGATCTTGCTTCAGTCGTGCTTTTATCTGATGAGGCACTTGTTGTAATTATATAAATGTAGACTGTTATAATTCATTGTCAGTGACTGAACTGTGTATGCTCTTCATATTCTCTTCATTTCCAGGCTTTGAAGAACCACTTGCTGCTCTTCCGTCTTCCCCAGCAGAACTCAGAGTCTGGGTTTGACATGTATGAGCAGTTGCCTCCCATCAGGGCGAAGCGTTTAGAGAGTGTGCTGGGACTGCAGGGGGCCAGCGATGTCAAAGGAGACTGAGTGAAGCTGACAATGGGAGAGACTCAAGGTAGAGAGCCAGAAACAGACAATACAGAGAAGTGACATGGTAGGACTGGAAGGAGGGATGAGTCAGAGCAGAGAATTCTGTAAAAGAGTTGGCAATGGAGACATAATGAGGCCATAATTTAAAATAAGTCAAAACAAGTGTCTCATCAAGCTTTGGAACAAGAAGCAATGTGGTCACGAGAAAATGTTCTGTGGCCCATTTTGCTGCAGGAAAGCAAACATGAGGTCAACTCAGGCAGAACTGAGTGAAGAAGCAGTTAGCACGAAACCAGAGACCATCTTAGAATTTGATCACATTCTCTGCAACACAAAGACGTTCTGGCCAACAAGGGCTCAGTCATCATTACGATGCTATTGACTGCCATTGCAGTGGTTGTGATCCAGTCAAAAAGATGGTCTGTAGTTTTAATTGACTGGGATTCAGTGATCTGCCGGGGCCCCCCATTTTTAAATCCAACACTTTGTGCTCCTTTGTAGATAACACCTTCAGACTCGCCCTTTATTTTGATCTGAACAACAAAGATAAAGTTTCTGGACTGTATCTTGCACAGCTTTTTTTTGTGTTGAAAAACAGATAAACAATTCCATTCCTGCTGTTACGGCTGGTAATAATAATACAGGCCTATCCCTCAAAATTGTCTCAAAGTTTGTGTTCTAAATTTATACCACTATATAGCTCAAAGCAAAATACAAACTAAGCTCATGATGAAGTGCAGACAAACAAGGTCTAAAGCAAATGGGAGGAATGAACTCTTTCTCTTTGTGACACCAGCCCTGTTACTGTGTGTCTGCCACATTTAAACAAAAACAACAGAGCACAATTCTTGGCATTTCAGAGTTAAGACTAATGTTTGACTTAACAACTGCCTGTTGTCTTGTTTTCTGAATAAAACCAGATGTCAAATATGTGTAAACTCGGCAGCAAATGCCGTAGCACCTGTACCTGCATCACAAACACACCGATGGAAACTGCAGCCAACTTTTTTTTAATGGGTTTTCGTGGAATAAAAATGCCAAATCAAGAAACTGCATCCAGATGAGCAGGGCACTTTGTTTCCCATGAATGTCATTGATCAATAACACCCACTCCGATGTCCCTCACTGACAAAGAGTTTAACTTTTCCATTGAAACTGCGACTATTGCGTCAGAAAATCAGTGTTTAATCAGATTTGGAAAATGCCCACAAGGTGCTGATGTGTTTCTGGTGCATGTGCTCGTACATCCCCTATTGTGCTCCGTTACGTTCACCAATGAACTTTATCACATTCGCAACTTTAACTGTTGAACAGAACACGTGACATTTTGGCCAGAGCTGCAGAGAGTGTGATTTTACATAGACGTCTGAATTTTGGTTTTTAAATATAATTTAAGCATTAAAAAATAGACAGTACATTTGCCAGAAGAAACTTGTGATTTCATTATCTTGTATCATAATTTCTAGTTTGTAGTTTGTGTCCCATATTGTAATAACAATATGGGACACATTCCTTACCATTTAACTGAAAGAACATGAGTTCCTGCCTATATGTGGCATCACCATAAATGAGTCCTTTGTTTGAAGTTTTGATGTTCTCACTTAGCTCCCTAAAAAGTCTTTGATCCAATCATGTGAACGTTAGGCTTTAACCAACCATGTCTTGATAATTAAGTTAATGTATGCAGCGCTGTGACACTTACTTTGTTCTTGCTTTTGGAAAAAAAAGGCATTCAACACATGAGACAAAAAATCCAAAGTGGAACAAATAAAAACTCATGTGAACCGTGTTTGACATAGTGGCGTAAAAAACAAACAAACAAAAAAAAAAAAAACAGAACGTCGCTTTTTCAATTATGCCTTGGCATATATATTGTATGTGTATGTGCACTGGGCAAGAGAAACACATTTTTGTGGATATAGAAAGACGAGCACACAAACAGACATTTTTCTTTTAGGTATATCAAATTAGTTAAATGTTGATGTTGAATGTGAATCATTTCATTAATCTTGCTAGTTATTCTGGGACATCAATTAAACCCTAACCCTCCACCTTCGCTCTTATCATCGTGAGAATATTTGATGCGTCCTCAGATTGTTTACACACAGTCTGCACGTCACATGGCTGCTGTTCTAATCCCTGCAACTGAACTAGAAGGTTTGAGTTAAACACAAACTCAGGGTAAAGTAGTCCCTCTGATATGTGTAAAAAAATAAGATCTGAAAAATCTCGGACTCACAAATTGGTTAACATTTTCAATCTGAACACGCTCTTTTTGTCTTTTGTTCATCAGTAATGTGATTGCGAAGGTGAATATCTGTTTCAGATTAGACTGATTTGTTTTCACTTTTTACTCAGATGTCTGTCCAGACTGTCACATGACATGTCAGAGCGTGACTGGCACCAGGCGGCTTCTTCATCCCTTTGCTTGTTTGTCTCTCTGGTAGAATGCACTAACCTGATTTTTTTTTTTTTTTTTTTTCATTCAACATAAAAAAAAAAAAAAAAAATCAATTGAGTTATTAGTTTCTCTCGAGTCTTGTTCCCAGTGAAATTACTTGGCGTGTAATTAGTGGCTCAAAGACAATGAGCGGTCACATGGCTGTCCTCACATCTGGACTGTGTTGGGTCCCAATCATGGAAGAACATGCAGAATTGTTTGGCTGCAGCAGCCAGGAATTTGCAAACAGACCCATCTGCAAAACTGATGAATGAGATTCACAAAGTTTCCTACGTGAAAACTAGACGAGCACTCAGGTTCCAACCTCCCCCCCCCGTTACTCATTTATTCCACTGCTGTCTGTTTAGGCCCAAAAGCAGATATTTTGTCTTGTCTGTTTATCAGTTAACAGCCTGCACTGCTGAAAGCCTCAGGCATCATAACTTACCCAGCTGCTTAAATCCAGGATATTAAAAATCCAGAGGCAGTTAAACACCGCTGAGATAAAATCTTGAAATAAAGAGGTTGAATGACTAGAAAAGAAGTGGGTGCTTTGTTTTAATTTTTACTTTGTGAGACACATAAACAAGGAGATTTAATTTCCTGAGTAATCATCTCTCTCATAAAAGCCCTGTCTTTAATATTCTTCTCAGGGGTCAAAGTCGGAGCCAAAAATGCAGAGAGAATCGATGTTTCCCCACCGACCTTGGCTCTTGGGTAGTCTAGTAAATACTTTCGATTGTGCTCCGCTGTGTGGTTAGAGCCCCGGCTAATAAAGGATATACACGTTGAGCACCATGTGAGGTGGGCTGGTGGATGTGCTGTCTGTTGGTCATGAAGAACAGAGAATGGAAAGCCTCTGTCTCCCTGCAGCTCCCTCCCTGAGTTGGGTCCTGACAGTGAGGATGAAACTCAGCTGTGGTAAAGCATGAAACAAAACAATGGATGTAGCAATAGTTGTTCTAGTGACGCTTGCTGCACCCAGGGGTTGTTCAGGGTCGGATACCAAAAATCCATCTTGCCATTCAGCGCTAGTTTAGGTGAGCTAATTAGTCTGATTGAATTCCTTTGTTTTGTTGACACAGTGATGTACTTATCAACCACGTTTAGTCCTGTGTAACTGCATGAACCCCCCCCCCACACAGTCTACAACCCGCTTCACCTGCTCTCGTCCCTCGTCCAAATCCCAACGTTCCTCATATGTTCAATCAAGTCTCAGCTAACGGCACACTCATAGATCAGTCTCCCAGATGTGCTTGATATTTCTCAGGAAGATCTCTTGAACACTTCACAAAGTTTAGGGATCTCTCATCAAATATGATCTAAAACGTTTAATGATCGCCCTTGGTTAAAACCCCCAAGTGTTCGATGATTTAGGCAGAACCTTTTCTCATAATCCAACTATAAGAACATAACTTGTTAGTGGAGTCTTAACACACACCCAAGTCCTTGAACACACTTGAGATTGCTGACACCATGGTAAAAGGGCAAATGTGGACTTTATAACAGCAATGACTGTATGATAATTAGCTCTTTATAATAACGTTCAATATGAACATAAAAGAAAGGGAGAATAAAAGACGACACTCATTCAAAGATGAAAGAGTTATTTCCATGCATTTCTTTAATAGGATTTGGAAGTCAATCAGTAAAGATGAAAAGACCAGGGCACCTCCGGAGGATTTTGTCCACAAACACAGGCCTCATCAGATATGCCAACCAGATCGGAAGTCAAATTACGTACTCTAAAACCGTTTGATGTGACTGCCGCATCGGTGATGTTGGAACCATGTCCAAGAACGTGCTGACAAAAAAAAAAAAATCTCTGATAACGATAATAGAAAGAATTCAAGCTGTTTTTCCAAGGTTCCTGGAAGGTTATTAAGATTAAAGATTTCTGTCTGACAGTGTGCTTATTATCTCTGGCCACTGCGTTGCTTTCTAAACTGACAGACTTTAGCGTTCTCACAGTATTTGTTCAGTTTTTGACATCAAATGAAGTGAGCCATGAAGATTTTCCATTTTTTTCTCCTTTAAGCAGTTACAGAAATTGGAGAGCATCTTTATAGGGAAGGGAGTTAAACACGCTGAGATCAGACGTTTCTGTACGTCATTATCAGAGAAAAAGGCTGACGCAGGGAATGAATAAATGATGACTTGCCCTCAGCACATTTGTAATTAAAGAGGGTGATGACAAATCAACAAACCCACCTTTTTTTTGTGCCAATTATTTCCCACAGCGAATGGATGCTTTGGCTTATAGAAATATAATCTTAATGTTATTGAAGCTGCATTTTTTATTTTATCCCAACAATTATAAGATGAAGTTCCCAGAATTTCTGGAGGCCTACGAATGCTTAGCTCCCACTGTGATGAGGTTTGACAAATAAACACAGTTGAATATTTTGGTTTATGACTGCGTAGACTTTATGTATGTGTCTCTATGTACACATGAACAACACATCTGCACTTCCTCCCATTGGCCAGAAATAAAGCCAAAATATCCAGTATAATAATGCTAATGTCTTTTGTGCTAATTCACAAAGGTTGTAAGAAGTAAGTCCACTTGGTAAAACCCCCAGAATGCTAGCACTGTTGCTATGAGCTTCTAGCACGACAATGGACACTTTGTGTTGTGGAAATACCAAATATGTGATGGTCCCAGCTGCAAAATGAAAATGTGCTGCTTGTCCCTGTCTCACATTTTAGAAAACCTTTTAGATAATGGCAATTAGAATACAGCTAAATAAGCCTCAGTGTGATCAGAGAGGCCTCCCTTCTTCTCTTTCTCACACTGAAGACGATGAGTGGAGCGCCACGCACTAGAACTCATTAAAAATTGCTGCTGATCGAGAGAGCGCCCCAAGTCAAGATAAGCCTTCAAAGACTGCGACTGCTTTACACAGACAGGGTTTTATGCCTCTTGCATTCGGACAAACCTCACTGTAACACCGGGAAGAGATGCTCTGGAGACAGCTGTCACTCTCCCAGCTCTCCGGCCCGACTCTCAAAGGGCTCAGACATGCTGGGATGTAAGTGGACTGAATGAGTGTCACCAGGTCCTAATGCATTAGGCGCTGTATTCACTGAAACTGATTATATTAGAGGGAGAGGACATGATGCTCTCACGATGTCTGACCAACAAAGCCCTCCTTCAGGCAGGTTGCAAAAGAAAAAAACAAGAAGAGAGAGACGGAGTAGGACGAAAAGAGACGGAATGCAAAGGTCAGAAATGCGAACGCAGCTGTAGGAGCGTGAAGCGTTTAGAAAGGAATGAGCGTGGCACATGCAGGTTGCACATTTGCATGCGCGACTGTGTTCGTGCATGGTCCTCTGTGTAATATGTAATTTAACTATATTTTATACAGTACATCCACACAAACAGAGGAACTCATCAATTATATTAATGCTGAGGAGCTGGTGTGTGTATTTGTGTGTGTTAATGCCAGTAGCCTTCTCTCACTGGGCCCCTCATACAGAAACATGAGACCAGTAAGAAAACATTCCTCAGTTTCTACGTTAACACAGAAAATGCTTTATTTTCACAGTAAAACCAGTTTTATGCGCAATAACAGCCTCAACCTACGTCAGGCGTCATGTTCAAACCCGCTGCCTCTGCGTGTCTGCGTCAGGTTGCCAACTCGTATCTTGTTCTTGCTTGTCCACCTTCTCTGTAGTTCAGGGGATGATTCAATATTTAAGACCCAGATAACGAGGGTCGTGACGCTCATGCTGGGCTTTGTGTCCCAGCATGAAAGTGAGGGGGAGATTCATCAGAATATTATTCCTGACCCTGTCCAGAGATGAGAGACCCAGAAAAGACGAGTTCTTTTAGCTTGAGGCCTTTGTGAATTCCTTCACTTCTGCTGTTGTGTGTGTGTGTGTGTGTGTGTGTGTGTGTGTGCGCGCGTGTGTTTGGAGGAGAGTTAATGTTAGAAATATAAATAAGAGGAATTCACAACAGATGGTGAAGAGAAAAAGAAAAGCATTTGACTCGAGCAATCTGTGTTGTTGGAGGTTATGTAAAAGCTTCATTCATTTACTGGGCACAGGTACACAAACCCACATGACGACAGCCAGACACAGCACACTATTTGAATGGAAAAAGATGTTGCTCATAATAATGAAATGAAAGATAATTCGACTGCCTCTGCCAAGGAGAGACACTTTGTAAAGCTACTGGACATTTGAAGCAATTTGGAAATACTGAAGCATTTATCTGCTAAAGAACCAGATGTTTACCCCTGTCTGTGGACGGGAACAAAGAGCTAAACTGAAACTAATGGACATCGATCTGGTTAACAGACATGATTAAAAGTGAATATTGATTTGTGCCGGACCGATGTGTAATTAAGTGTTAGAAACTGTCGTTAATTATTGAGTCACCCCTCATGTTGTCAAATACAAAGCACAACAGGCCTTCAGCTGAGCTCTTTATTCGGAGGTAGAACATAAAGTGGGGGAATATCTGGGGCTGTAGTTACCTTGACCAATATGTTTGCTGAAAAGTACCTCACAGAATACCATGAAATTGTTTACTCATGGTTCTGGGAACACAACATAACTCAAGAGACACCCTTGCTAGAATCCTGTTATTCTGGTCGGGGGGGGGATGTAAACCTTGGTGGACGTATTCTCTGAGCAACCTTCTGCTTGCCTGCTCACTTTGTTTAGCAGCTCATGTCTCAGCAAACAGAACCATGAATAAATAGCAGCATTTATTTTTTATCATCAATCCCCGATGAGGGATGAAACTTCATTATTTAGTCTGTTTTGAATTTTACCAACTGCAAGGATTAGTCCGCTCCGTACTCTGCTGTTTGCATCTGGACAGAGCTACAGTGTACAGCCTGTAGCTGAGGATGTGAACTATAAGAGGAGCTGGAAAGTTGCATCATTAATTATGTTAATATTTAAAATAAAAGTAAAGATCTCTATGCAATACCAAATATTGGCACATTCCAAGAGCTTAGCAACAAACCCAGTACACTGTTGTCATTGCTGCTGGAAATGGTTGCCAAGTGAGTCCCACTGCTCAGCAGCAGAGACGCAGTGGTTCCTCTGAATTTATACATTGCACCACAGAGTATTTCATCAAGGCCCCAGATGCCACATGCCTTTACTTTCTCTGTGGTGATGCGTCTTATTTTAAGTTGTGAAATCAGCTTGTGGCTTTGCTTTGAGTGAAATTTGTCCCACGTCCCATTCAAACGTCCTCTGGGTTCATGGTGGTGGCTTGACAGAGTTATCTTCCCTGTCAATGTGCCCAGATACATTCATGAAGCTTCATCGGTCCTTTAAAAGCTTTTTAAAGACTCGATGATTGACTGTACTGTATATATGACTCAAAGATCCAAACCCCTGTTATAGAAACAACCCCTCTTCATCTGCCCTGGGCGTGTTAAAGCGCTTTTCCGTTGCGGCCATTAACCTACAATTAGGACAATGATTGTCTGATACAGGAGGTCAAAGTGAATGAGTCAGTGCCCACTAATGAATCAGACCGGGCTGTGTGTGTGTGCGCACGCTTGTAAAGCCATTAAAAGCATCAATACTAAAGTCACTTGGAAAAAGAACTTTGTTTAATCATTATCTCGCCATTGCCCCCAGTGTGTCGCTAACACAAACACACACATGGCCTTTAGAACACAGATACTACCCAGCCGAGCCCCAGGACAGTGACTGTGTTTTGGTTGAGACTCGTGTAGCTGTGGGGACAATACTGAGGTATCTTAAGGTTAAAGGTCACAGTCACGCTAAGCTTTGTGGTGGCTAATGGTTGAGGCGTGTGGGTGTTTGACATTTCCACACTTTGGAAAAGGCCAAAATTGAGGGTGACTCAGACTCGACCTTCACACCCCTGCAGTGAGTCATGTAGGTGCCTCTTTAAACTATTTTATTTGCGACCTGTTTCCAAATTAGTTTCCAATCGAACCTGTTCCATGAAATTGGAGATTATCCAACGATCACAAATCAAACGCCATGAAACGAAATTTATTGAGAAAGAAAAACACAGCTAATGCCAATAAGACGGCGGCAAGGAGCCGAGCGCAGACACACAAAGGCCGGCTGTAATTAAAGAGAACCAGGCCCACAGGAAGACCACAAGAAAAAGGGTTCTAGCAGACAAGCAGAACCAGACAACAGGATACTTCATTCGAGGGAATATATCCAGAAACGTCATAGACTGGGGACAAAGGGCTGGAATAAATATTGTAGGACTGATTGGAAACCAGGAACAGATGTGAGGATGCAGAGGACAAGCAGGTGAATGGGAAGCCTGACCCGCAAATTCAATAATGAGTTTTAGATTCCGTGAATGGTTCTCCACCCCGTGGATTTAACATGAGAGACATGTGGCATGTTCTTGTTTCCTATTTTGTCAATATTTCTTGCATTGTTATTCCCTGGGTGAAGAATTTGCTTCCTTTCCTGCTGCTTCCGCCAGAAACACTCACTAGCTGCACCACAGAAACGTGTAACCTCAGTCGATACTCAGGATTGTTAACACCCATTTTGTTTTGTGTGCCTGTCACTTAGGGAAAAAGTGATTCGAGTATGTGGGTTAAAATAGTTCATACCTCCCGGCCAGCCAGGCATCGCGTCTCCTTTAGTGCTTGTGATCCCTCGCTCTCGCCTCTCCTGTCTCTAGCTCTTCTCTTCTCAAATGCAAATCGTTATAATCCTAAATGGAAGCCTTCACCTTCAAAGCTGCAATCCTAATCCTGAAAGACGAAATCATTTTACATCATCTGACTTTATCTGTGTATGTATAGAGGCGTGACAGCCCAAACTTTCAGCACGCACACGCACCTCTCTGCACTGTTCGGCTGATGTTGTGGTGTCAGCTGGGAAATCTGGAATTTCAACCCAACATCCCCTCGCCCTCATCCCCCTCATCCAGACATTTCACTTTGTCATGGTGTGTGATTCATGGTGTGAATTAGAGCAGCACAGCAGGACTTTAGGAGAGCCTCCTCCAAGCAGAGCCTCAGAGGGTTTCAGGTATTCAAATCTTCTGGACGGGGGAGATAGCAGTAGGTGGTTGTCTACCTCACAGCCAGCTGGCCGGACCAGTGCGTTCGTTCTGGTGTGTGTGTCTGTGTTTACATTCCATCGGAGCAGATGTGCATGACACCTGTGTAGGTATCCCATCACCCTGCAGAGTGCACAGCCTAAGAGTGTCTGTCATACAGAAGCGCTCCTGACTGAATAAACAGCTCCCAGAACAGATTCAAACATGTAGCTTGGAAGGTATGTTTGCTCCTATGCTTCTGACCCGCGTATACGTACGTAATAGGAGGGCATGTTGAGGGTGAAACAGAGGTGGGTAAATGGCCTCTATTTCCCAAACAGGTCTTTATCTCTTGATGTAAACCTAGTTACATGGAAGCTGATTCTGAGCTTGAATATCACATCCAGTATTTCAAAAGAAATGTGATGAGACACAGAGCTCTAAAAAGCAAAACAACGTGTTACTGTTTAAATACTTGCACGGGAACAGGAA
Source organism: Pseudorhombus dupliciocellatus (assembly GCA_016785235.1). Lineage (NCBI taxonomy): Eukaryota > Metazoa > Chordata > Actinopteri > Pleuronectiformes > Paralichthyidae > Pseudorhombus > Pseudorhombus dupliciocellatus. The sequence continues at coordinate 4,063,945 of JAFBJW010007502.1, forward strand.
AGCTTCAGTGAAATAAATGTAGTCATGACAAACATTGGTCTGGAAAATATTTGGTCCAGATTAAAATATATCAACAACTCTAAAATGGATTCATTGCCAAAACAAAAGCAACACCAGAAATAGCTGTCTTTGATGTTTATGTTATTTACTTACATGTATTTTTTTTTTTTTTACTTTTTCCTCTGGCAGATTCCATCGCTAGTTCATTTTAGGATGAAGAGGATACTGATAAGGTAACATATCATGGCTGACATTGTTTTAAAGTTATACATGCCAACAAATTGTTTGGCTCGGCTTCTTCTCAGCGAAGACATCATAAATTATCTCTAAAGAAAACCTGACCTTCAGACGGCGAGCCTGGAGGAGAGCGATGGCTCTGAGGAACTATTCCGAGCTCATCACTGCGCTCGTCCGTCATTCCTCTGCACATTAGACAATGCAATGCACACCAGCTGTAGCATTACTGTCAGGTCTGTGTAGAAAGAACAGAAGTGGATATTCCCTCAATAAATCCCTCAGGGGGCAGTTTGTCGTGTGGAGACTCGTTGGCACATTTCTTGTAGAATGCGTTCAGCTCCAACTGTGAGGATGTTGCTGCTGTTGCAAAGAATTATGGGGCGGCATTTTCTCCATTCCTTTCCTAAAGAAATGTTTCCTGTGCTTAAGGAGATAAGTTAAGATATTGGATCCACAGTCAGTGTGGATTACATAAACCAGAAGATATTATTATACCTTCAAGTCAAATCAGCTTTCACATATTAAGTTTTACAGGAAGAGCAATGGCAGTTTGCAAAAAAGTGACAAAAAAACAAAACAAATTTTACCTGTTGTAAATGTTCATGTAAATGTTCATGTATCTCAGTATCTCATCTTCACACTTGAGTCTTGGTCACTTGAGTTCATCTGTCCAGAATGAATTTACAGGTCATGGTGAACATGTCATGGTTGGGGCTGATTCATTGTTCCAGAATGAAAAGAGGCAAAATAAGCTCATCGGATCAAACGCAGTATTGTGTTGGCATCGAATGCATTTGATACAATGTGACCACATGTGCCAGAAATTTGAAGCATCTCTCTCTCTCTCTCTCTCTCTGACACACACACACCAATTTGGTTCTGTGTTGACTCAGCAGCACTAACAGCATCACTAATCACTTGAGTCATATCTTTACTGCTTCTGCTCTGTTCAAAGCCAAATGTTGGCAAACAGTGAGAGTTTAGTGAGGTGAAGGACACACAGATCAAACTCTGCGTTCAGTGCCATCATGCATTCCCTCCTCATTCCCTTTAATTGAAAGAAAAAACACAGTCAGCATTTCTGAAGTAGTCACACTGCGGCCTTTGTTAACAAAACACTTTGATTCTGCTGCATTAAATTATGGGGACATGTGGGAAGAAATCTTGAGAGAATAGTTTGATATTCTCTGCATTTGAAGATCACATCACAGCAGCCCCACTAGGCCGGCCCATTTCAAAGGCTCCCTCAAATGCCACCGATAAAAGCGTCCTTTCATTCCCGAGCAACAAATGATGCAACCGCTGGATCCTCCACAGGCTTATCCCAGGAATGATTCACGCAGGTAGCGCTCCAGGTGTCAGGGAAGCTGAGCTGCAGCCGGTGTTTAAAATTGCATAAACAAGACCGCCCCCTTTGGTCTGTGCAGGCCAAGAAGACCATTTAAGAGCTTTGAGCAGCTTGGGGCATAGCTGAACAAGCTAATCCTCCATCTTTCAACAAGAACACAATCAAAGTAACAAGTGATTTATGAACCTTTTTAGCAAAATGTGCATTTCAACCACACAGACTGATGCCATCATCTGATGTGTGGGACTTGAAGTGGTGCAGAGCTCGCGGTCTTATGCCACACATGCCTTCTCCCATTAACGTCTCGCTTGGCTTCCTCCACAGTCAAATCGTTTTTTAAGTTGAAGGACAGCCGTGCACGTGTCCAGCTGACCCGCTGAGCGTGAGCGGAGCTTGGTTGCAAGTGGGATTGCTTTCATCAGGACGATCAAGGCTGCATTTAAAATTGAACATGCCCCTTGTCTGTGGAACACATACGTGCGCCCCAAGCTTCCGACCGGAGGTGGAAAGCGCCTCCAGCCCTCTCCCAGTTCTAACAGGATTAGCGGTCGATGACGGATAATATATTATTTGTGAAAAACTAATCCCAAAGCCAAATCGAAACCAGGTTTTTGAATGTTACTGCACAAATCATTTTTGTTCGCCGATAAGTCAAACTGAGTGTGTCTGTTACAGGATGTTCACTTCTTGTGCTGCAATATTTTTTTTTTTTCTTTTTAAAGCCTCCCCCCACTCTCCAGGGAACTAATTGCTCGTAGAGGGAAACTGCAGTTGGCAGCCGCAGCCCGGGAACTTGTATTGGTTTGAACAACAGTGGCCTAATTGTTAACCTTGTTTTCCTTTGGCTGTTTGTTTTCAGCCATTTGAACACATTGGCTGACTACAGGTTTTCGGCAAACATCATAAATCATCAGTGTCCCCTGTGAGGAAACATTAGGCGGCCCTCACAGATTCGTGGATGTTTTTGTGACACAGTGTTGAGGATATTAACGGTGTTGATGTGTTCTCAGTTGAGTCAGCTTTGTAGGATTGCAAGCTGACACTTTTGTTTTGTCAAACAAAAGAAAAGTATTTTGGCGTTTAATACAGCGTGGCTGCGGCTGTTGAGGGAGGTGGGGGTCTAATGAATCTGAAATGCTGGTGTGCCTTCCCATTGATGTTTTAATGGAGCTGTTGCACACTGCACAGGCTCCAACAGGTCAGCAAGCTTGTCTGACTGTTTTTTAATTAACGGCAATAGTGTCAGAGGTTTCCCATTGACCGTGATTAGAGGCACAGTATCGGCACATGCTTCAGGTAAACAGCACAATCAGGACTCATGTGACAGCAGGAGCTCAGAGAGGAGACAGACCCTAACCCAGACAAGGGCTTATGGACGATTGCTGGAATACAAGGCTCATATCAAGCACCATTTAACACATGCTTTGAAGGCCACAGACCTAATGGGGTACTTCATACATAGAGTGTATCGCTGTGGCTTTTCTTGAGGTATGGTTGAGTCAAACCTGGGCTGTAAGAAACAGTGACGTAAATGAATATGTCTATAAAATGAGAAAAAAAAACCCTCTCAGGACGTATGCAGTTTATGGTGCCTTGAGTAAATTATGCTTTGCAGCATAATGATTTCCTGTTGTGTGCCTGGGTTATCTGACTTTAAATAGGGTTGCAAATGTATTTACTTTGATGTCCTTTTGCCTTTTGCCAAATGCCTGAGGGAGTTGCATTGTTTTCACGAAATGCTACTTTTTATTTTGTGTGGTTCTAGCAGCTCCGCAGCTGCAAAGAGGCCTCTCCCTCTGACTGAGGTTTCTGCTCCTCCGCCGTCACCGATCGCTGATCATCTTGCCTGCATGACACTGTCTCTATTATCTCAGTCTTATTGAAGCTGCTTGTCAGGCATCCCAGCATCACCCGTGCACATTTGACCTTGCAAATCAGCCGCTCATGTTTCCAGTTAAAAAAGCTTTTACATGACCTCCTCACTCGTTGGCTTGTCACTGCCTTCAGAAATGATTATTAATAAAGTAAAGTGCAACACTTTGTGCGGCTGTTTCTCTTTGACAGGCGCCATGATGACATGATAACAGCATGTTCCACCTGACAGTTATCAAACAGCTCGAGCCAGAGGGCTCCACCATCACCGACGAGCTGGTCTACCGTATGATTTTCTTTCATCACAGACAAGAGAGATTTGCCTTGATGAAAACGTAATTGTATGGCTGATTAGAGGGTATCAGAGGGAATCTCTGTTGACGTTGGAAATGCATTCATCTGTGATCAGGTCCACACATGAAAGGAATGATTTGCATTCAAAGAGAAAAATGTCATTTAAAAAATGACACTGAACCGATGATGCTCTCCAACAATTAAAAGTAGAAAATTGCTCTAGAAATGTTTATTGCACTCAACAATGTAGGGAGCCAAAACCCATGACTGCATTATGTTCTGTTGGTTATTTTCTGTCTCCTATGGCACCTTCGTCTAGAAAAGCCTCAGTTTTACTTTATTGTCTGGCTCGGTTATTGTGACCATCATGTGCCTTCTGTGAGAAACAAAAAGACCTGACTGTTTCTTTTAACTTGATTTTAATCAAGTCTGTTTACAAGGGGCATAAATTGAAATGCAATAAAACAAATAAAGTAGAATAGCAGTAATTTTAAAAAAAAAGTGTAGTTATAGCAAACACATGGTAACATTCATGGCTCGTATATCATGTTTTACAATATAAGTGAAGACTTTTAGCTGTCTGTCTGTGATAACAGGCCCCTCTGTTAAAGTCCTGGTCTGGATATGCTATCAGAGTCTCTAATGCGACGAGAGGATGTTGTTGTTGTTTCCTGTGGGCTCAAAAGTCAACTGTTGTCATAATGGTTTCTGCAGAGGAAAACCATTTTTCTAGAGACCTGTGGTCTAAGTATAGGCAATTCAATGTTGCACATTCCGCTCACATACACATAGTTATTTTATGTTATGCAGCTCACGTCTGTGCCAAGACCTTCTCATCTAACTCAAATGGGAATATGAGCTGTTGTTTTTCCCAACTCTGGGACTCAGACTGCTCAAACTTCCTGCTATCAAACATCTTGTTCTCCCTCATCAGAAGGCTGTGGTTGGACTGATTAGCAGCATGGAAGGGCCTGCAGCCAGAGATGTGATTGCGGTCCTGGACTTGGCCACTAATAAACAGTAGAGCTCTGACTGTGGTTCATTCCAGCCCTGTAAAGAGAAAAGAGGCAGAAAGTTGATTTAAAGTTCAACATTTACAATTTTAGGCTAATTAGCTTCCTTACTGATCAGATGATGCGATTCAAACCGCACGTCTGTCTTCGGTATTACTGTAAATGCAGCCTCACAGCTGCAGTACAACATGGCGGTCCCATTTCAAAGCATCCTCCAAGATCAAATGCATCCTTCCATCCCCGAGCATCTCAGACAGATGCATCCTTCTCTAGACAAATTTAATGTGCTTTCAGGACCATCTGTTTTGCAAAGAAAAGGCTTCAACTCAAAGAAACTGCTCATGGTTCATAAGCTGAAAAACCTTGGTATGGCCGAACTCAAGCCAGTGACGCAGATCTTGGAAACCCAAGAGGACCAGAACATTGCTGTTTGGCTTTAGTGGACTACTCAGGCTGCTTCCTGTGGACCGTGTCCTCTCAATGAGTGGCTCTCTGAAATGGCACACAGCCATGTTGTTCTGCTCATCTCAGTTTGTTATTATGTCGTGTTGTCATCCTGGTTCCTGTTGCTTTTTTCAGAGTTAAGGTCAAGTGGTTCCTCTCCCTCTCCCTCCTCCCCACCTTGTTTTCCGCCAAATTTCCCATTTGTGCTGAACCATGTTGTTTGCTCTGAATCAGAGTCTTCCAATGGTACTTCCAACTATTTAAGAATTTTTCCTAAGGAATTGGTGTTTTGCCACCGGGGAGGAAATTAAATCCAGCCAGAGATTTTACCTCCCAGGCCAAGATCTGATGTCTGCCTCCAAATTTCCAACAGCAAAAAACAACCTCAGTTGCACAGAGAATTGTAATTTGTTCTATGTTTCAAAATTGACACACACATGCATGTCCCCACAGCAGTTTAAATCAACTAGTCTTGAACAAAGGTGTGCAAACTCAAAATGTGCTCTTCATTGCTTTAGATGAAGTTCCTGTGCAAAGCTGCTCTGACAAGGAATGTGATCTTCTTGGTCTTCAGCACATCAACGTCAGTTTGAACCACTGAGACAGAGCCGGTACAGAGAGGTGAAGGGAGTGGGGTCAACAGGATCACGATACATTAGAAATGTTTTGCTTCGTTTGTTGTTTGTTTTTGTCAAATCTCTGAGGAGGACTTTGTGTAACTGCACACGTTTATGAGGTAAAGGGGAAGTTGTTTACAGTCACTAGAACAGTAAATTGGGAGACACTTCTCGATGGCCAAAGATAAGAGGACACACACACACACACACACCACCTTGAAATGGAGGAAACTCGTCCTAACAGACCCAGACAGCTTTGTATTTCACATTTATTAGATTAGACGTCAACAGCAAGCTGTTTCTTGATGACTCTAGGGGTAAACAACAAGCTTACCGCTGCATGACAACATCTGTCCATGCGTCAGTCTGTTAGCTAATGAGGTTAAAAGTGATGGATACAATGATGTTTAGTATATTGTAATTGTTTTAAAGGAAGAAAAAAAAATTGCGTTGAGTAACTCAATGGGAAACACATGTGTCAATAGATCAAATATTTACTGCACTCGTTTCAGCCCCTGAATTTTTCCATCCATTTATTTTTTTATGACCTTTCAAAACAGAAGTTGAGACCTTTCAAAACAGAAGTTAGACATCACTGTGCGGATCATACATTGAGGAAATTTATATATGCATTCATTTTTTATTTGCACAGAGGGAATATATCAACTCAGTAATACAAGGTGAGAACTAATTCCTCAGATTCATTTCAGGATCTTTCTGGGACATCTGTTCTCAGTCATCAGCTGCTTCAATGATGCTGGATATGGTAATAGTTTCATCAGCGGTAAACAGTCAAGCAATCTGCACAATCATCTGCACTTGTGGAAAGTAATTCTGCAAAGCTCAAGTCAGGATTTAAAGTAGAAGGTCTGGCACTGTGGCCGAGTGCAGCGCTGCGTTCAAGGAATCAAGATATTTACATGGTCAGATGAACGTGCAGCTTCACAAAACGCACAGCTCACCCACAACTTTGACATGTATGCAGAGGAGGAAACTTCAGATGAAATTACACAGCACACATTCAATTATCTCAGGGGTTTTTCAGGCGGAATTTTGAAACCAAGGCAGTCAACAGAAAAAGCCTGTTTCAATCAGGGTTTCCATGTTTTTTTGGCAAGTGATTGAATGCAACAAATGGTCAGATCACCATTCCCAGAATTTTTCTTCAAACATTGAGATATTTGGAATAACCAGTAAAACCTGTCACATCATTGCTCTGCGGGCTAAACAGATTTGAATCTGAATATTTTGGGACCTCATGCTTTGCCAGTTTACATTTGTCTCAAATTAGAACACAAACTTTTGGCCTTTGTTTCACTTTGTTTTTTCCTCTCTCTTTAACACTCTCTCTTTAACACTAACACAGATGTTATGTCAGGTCCCAATCAGATCCCATTTTTCATTTGTCATGATGTGACGCCGGTTCCTCAGAACGCACCAGATATATTACAATATTACAATTACAATATTCTGTTTGTGCTGCTTTTATTAAACATCTTTCTCCTTTCAGACCAAGTCTACAATACGAGCCAATGTCATCACTGCATTTCTGTCCCCTGTGTCTACACACACACACACACACACACACACACACACATACACACCTGATCCTCATTAGTTCACCTGTCTATTTAAACCAGTCAGCTTCACCCACTTGATGCCAGATTCCTGAGCACGTTTTGGATTCTTGATTCCGACTGATATGATGGTTGGGTTCAATTCTGTTTCATACATTTATTTCATGTAATTTTAACCCTTCTCATCTCTGACTGCTGTTAGCTTCTTAGCTGTTTAGTTTATATTCTTATGCCTTAAATGTAGGATATAGAATGAATGAGACTGAAGCTTCATAGTAATATCCATCTGTTGATCAAAACATTTGAAGATTTTCAGTTTGTATCTTTCTTATTTTATGGGGATTTAATATAAGTAGCACATTAATTCTTGAATTAATTTTTTTATTGTTAAATTTACAGAACTAACCCTAAGTGCCACTGGCAGGCCATCCCACCACTTGCTGTTAATCCATGTTTCAAGAATGGGGTGAGTAAAATTAATTTTATTTATTTCCTACTTTTTCTGGTGTTGTGCATTACCCTGAGTGAAACATATGAAGGAGGGAATGAATGAATGAAGAAGCCCACTTGTTATTTCCCCATCTCATCCTGCATCACCCATCCTGCTGCCTCCCAACCAGGATGCATTCAGAGAAGAGGGAATGTCATGAGCTGAGACAAAGCGTGACTTCTGCAGGAGTTTTAAAGTAATGAGGTTCTTCTAATCTCATTACATGATTTGATTAGCGATCATCCTGAGAGGCGGTACACGTAGTCAGACAAAAGTCAGGGGGACAGGGTGAGAGAGAGGGACGGCTGCTCCCTCTCCCTCGCTCCTGGATGGCCTCGGCTCAGGCACTGTAACGGTAGCGATGCGTAATGTGGGACAGGACGCACGCTGCAGGTGGTAATGCCTGTAATACCTGCAGCTGGCACAATCGGTGATCTGAGCACGCGACGCCGATGGGCCTCACAGTGAGCGTGAAAGACCACAAACAGATGTTAGAGTGAGACCTTACAAGGCTCTCCCTAATAAATAGGTTCAAGAATACATACTGACTGTAACTCAGGGCTGCGCTGAAAGAGACCCCAGACAAACACTCCAGAAGTCATAAAGCTTCATGATGCAACTCTGATAAAACTGTCAGAATTATGACGTTTTACAAGACTTCGCAGTGATTTGGAAAGCATCTCATCCCCGAAGAGAACCGCTGAAATGAGGAGCTGGTTCCGAGCGTTGTGGTTCTGTTGCCTTGTGTGTGGTAGAAGGAGATAGAAGCCTTTCCATGCTGCCATGTGTCACCACCATAGGGTTATTTTATTTTATTTTTTTTCGTGTTTAAGCAAATATTCCAGCGCAGGTCATAACAATCATGTTGGCTTGGATAGAGAAGGAAGTGGAGGGGCGTGGCCTGTCTCTATAGGAAACTATAAGCTAGGGATGTTTATATATATAATCTTCCATAGAATGAACAGCTGCCTCATTCAGCAACATAAAAAAATCAGAAACAATGAGTAAATGTAAAAAAAAAAGTGGTAGATCTTTCTTTGTGTATTTGTCACAATGACCAACAGCTCTAACCAAAGCCAATTGACCCAGTGATGTTATATGAATTTGATTTGATCAGGAGGAAGATCCAAACCAGAAAAGACACTTTGTGACCTTGTTTAGATAAGTGCTAGACAAATACACTGATTAAATTATTATATTAAAGTCACAAGCCAAAACTGAAGACTGTTTTTTTGCCCTAATGAAGTGAAACTGAAAAAGAGAGCGGAGCAGCGGGGAGCTGCAGTCGCACTCAGATTGCATGTGTGCATGTTAATCACAGGCAGAGTGAGTGGCACTGTCTGTTTTTCGGTCCACAGAGAGACATGCAGATTTGTTGAGCTCAGACTTGCAGTTCTGGATACAGTTGTTTTGACTTAGAACTAATTCTGCTATCCTATGTCAGTGAAGCCGCGCTGGAGGAGCTGTGATCTGTTTTGTCTGTTTCCACGGTAACCGCAGAAACAACATAAGCCTCAGCCTCAACAACAAGGTGGTTTTTTTTGTTTTTCCTGCAAAGTCAAAGTGTGGTATCGTGTACTGCTCACACGCTGTATTGACGTTGGCCAGTGCCGAAGCATTTTTTCATTCGATTGCGAAAATAAACTTATATAAGGTCTTTATGTAATCGTTCTTCACATATGATAAATGAACACGAGGCAGCAGTATATGAATCGTGTGTGACTTTTGGCAATTAGGATTTCATTCTATTAGTGTTTGTGTTATCTCCAGGACTATGGGACCGAGACATGGGCTGTAAATCTCTCATGGGTTAGTGTCAGCTAAACTGGAAGCACAGGCCTCTCTTTGTTCCCTTAAATTGAACACAAAAAGGGAGTTTCAGTGCCGTGTGTGGGGAACCTCCACTGACGCTCTGTTTGAGTGAAGAGAGCATTTTCATGCAGCTGCAGTGTGTTTTTACTATTGATTTTATTCATCTCATCAACATCAGGAAACGCAGAGCCACCTAGAGTTGTGCCCTCCCTGGTGTCAATGTAATAGGTCTATCATAATTATTTGTACTCTATTTCTCTGGGCCTGTGTGTGCTCCTCATGCTGGTTTGTTGGTCTGCCTTTGTTTCCTGTGTGATTTCCCTGTAATTTCATGTACTGATGTTATACAACAACATGAACGACATATGCTGTGGCTGGACCTGTCCTTGAATGTCAACACGATACTATATTTATATGCTAGACATTTTCACATGAACAGAAGATTTGTCTTGTAAATTATTTTTTGTGTGTCAGCGTTTGGAAAATGTAGCGTGTCATTTCTCGCTGTTTAGCAACTTTTTGAAAACCAGATGAGAATTTCGATGAGAGGATGCGTGGCAGATTAATGGAGAATGGTGAATGTCCTACTCTCTGGTTTCACATACCAGGCTTGTAAATTATTATATTTCTATAAATCTGTGTATTTCCCAGACAAGTTCCCATATTCATACACACACTCACACACATATTCCTGCAGCACTTAGATACTGACCTGAAAGCTAATGATCTGTCAGTGGATGATGAAATTCTTCATTCGTGGCCTCTCTTTCTATCCATAAACAACTGATAAATATTAATACCATGACCCCTGTAGAATGTGCTCTGCATTCTACAGGGGTAGAGATGGGGGGGGGGGGATAGGATAACATTTTTATATTTAGATTTTCTCTGCCAGAAAACGTTGCTGGTCTTTTCACTTGTTAAACTCTGACTTCAATTACGTGCTCGCCATCCCCAACACCAGCTGTCAAACTACATTTGTTTGACCTACGTGGAGAAACAAAAATCACAGGTTCAAACATCACCTTGATCTCATCCAGGTTGTGGTGTGTTCAGTCTTTCTGAAGAAGTGTCGTCTTTGACTCCTTCAGATCCCGTCCTATTGATCTGGCAATTATTTGTTCTAATGAGAAGAGGTGGGAGCGTGTGTCTTAGCTTTGGCCAGTTTTCAGCCTTGTTAGGCTTCACTTGTGTATGAAAGCATGAGAAGAAGTCCAGCGGTGTTTACGCTGGATGCAGTCTCAAAGATCTAAAAAGAGCGTGGAGCCGCTGGATGTTGATAGGCAATTACGACCGTCTCCTATACCGGGAACATGAGGAGCTCATATTAACAATGTCTGCGGTTATTCTTTGGTCAGCTCTGACTGAAGCTTTAACAAATAGAGACGTCTCTGGATAGGAGGGATCACTGATCTCAGACAACCTGAAACCCACACCAATCATTCCCCCTCAATGATATATCAGTCATTTAACATTTGAAATCTAGACCTGTCTCTTCCCTTGTCCGTGTATTTAGTTACAGTTTGTGGCCCTGTTAGAAGAATAAATGAGCAATTTTCTGGAGAGGAAAACTGCAGACGGGCTCACTGGCTAATCATGTGATTTCGCTGTAGCTCAGCACCGATGTGACACGCTGAGCTGAGTGGGGGCTGGAAATAGTTTCTTCAAACTGACATTGACTGACAGGTTCACAGATGAACATGAAGATGATCTTAAGTCTGACTCACACACACAGGTTCATCCGTCAGCAGCGGTCGATGTGAGAGGAATGTTCTCAACAAAGATGAATGGAATAATATAAATGCACATACAACAAATCTTGTTAAAAGCAGCAGGAAAAAAAAATGGATCATTGTTCTGCAGTCAGTTGCAGAGAAGAATCAGAAGTATCTTTTAATCGCACAAAGGAAAATGTCAAAAATCAGCTCAGAGAATACAATAAAATTTTAGTCATTACATTACGTTAAATTTTAGTCCGTCAGGTATGGTTTTAAAAAGCAGTGAGGTAGCATCTGCACTTCTGCTTTAAATTAAAATTTAACATTGGTATTGTTGTTTTCTCTTTTTCTCTGACACCAATTCCAGACATACTCCTGCTCTATTCTCACATCTAGACCCTATAGCGATCCATTCAGAGTAATGTCCGGAATTCAGTGCATGTCTGAGTGAAGCAAAAAACTCACCCTGACAGCAGGCGGAGTGACGCCTGTAGGGGTGGGGGTGGGGGGGGTGGGGGGGTCTGACTGGTGACTAATCCAGAGTGAGGAGGGAAGGGGGAGTGGAGGGGAGTGTCGTCACCGGGAGCTGCAGCAGCATCAGCATCATCACTGGAATGAGTAACAGTGCGCAAGTTGGAGAAACAACTGTCCGGAGAAGCGCGCCTCCTCCTCCTCTCTCTCTCTCTCTCTCTCTCTCTCTCTGTGTGTGTTTGGTGCGTGTGTCCCGTGCATCTGGACTTGTGTCGCGTTTAATTCTCCAGCGCGTCCATGAGGACCTGAAGGTGCCCAGCACCACGCGGACTCTGTGAGAAGCCATGGATTATATAAGAAAGCAACTCATGCGTCTGGCCATCTTCATTCTGATAGGTGAGTGGAGTCAGTGACTTTTCCCTCATTTAGTGACTTGTAAAAAAAAAAAAAAAACTTTCCCCTCATCTGCTTGACATCACTTAGTTCTCTTCTCCAAAGGGTTGAATGGCTTTGTCAACAGCTTGTAAAAGAAATAACCCAGTCTATCACCTCAGGTTTGACTCTTTGCTCCTGTTCTCAGACAGAGCCTGTTGCAGTTTGATCTCTCTCTGTCTGTCATGCAAAGGTGCTCTCATGTCCCTCTGTGAAAAACAACTGCACTCCAGCTGTCATATTCTCCTGAAACACTTGAGGGACTTGGATTTATCTTCATTTGCACTGCAGCACGACAGCACTTGGCGAGACCCCAGCTTTGCAACTCATAAATACTCAGTGGGCTTTCCACTTACAGAATATCGTGTGCTCTCTGGTTACAGTGTTTATTGTGGGGCGAACAACTCGGGAGACTTGGACATTTTCTCATCACAAACACACTCAAGGCGGCGCATCACCGAGGCCGGTTGATCCAAATGTGCTTTGTTGACATATTCACAGGGAAACTACTGTGAAGACACATATCAGCGCATTAAAAAGGCTGAGTGTTTCTCAGACTCCGTTTCTATTCACTTTTTGCGGTTTTTATATTCGAACAGGAGGAAAAAGTGTTTATTTTGTGCTCCTCGCCAGCCAGAGCTGATCAGCCCATGTTATATGAATGGGGTGAGTGTTTAGGGCCAGCAGAGGCATGTCATGTGGGCATATAAATTATAACGAGCTTACTTGGATCCACAAGAGTGCGCTTATTAGCATCGCTGTGACTCCATTTGGCTCTGAATATTCCCATGGAGCACATTAATTCACCTTTCACATGTCCAGGCTAGATGTGGATCAGCTGCTCATATTGATCTCCAGATGAGATTTCAAATATCAGTGCAAGTTTCTCTCGAAAACATTTCCCTACGGAGTTTGTCCTGCTCCCCTCTGTCATGCTTTGCACCCACGGTGTCGTATCTGCCTGACGTTCATGCACAAACCAGGACTGACGAGCCTGTAAGAACCCGATGAATATCTTGCTTCGCTTCAATTTCTTTTCCCAAACGTCAGGCACGGGAGTAAGCGAGTGCACTGGGCTGTCCCCTCTGAGGCTCTGGGAGCCTCAGTGGCTGGATCACTTCGTGGCTCTTACTGCAGTCAGTCCCAGCGACAGAAGAAAACACAGGGTGAGCTCAGCCAAAACTCACAATATTATAATCAGAACCCCCTCCCTCCCTGTGTGTGTCTGCGCTCTGAGTCATATTCAGCAGGCAGCAGCTCTAACCCACAGGCTTGGAAAGGGCAGATCTCCCATAGTAAGCACCCAGCCCTGTGGAAACCATGCATTTAAACACATTTTAAATGTGCTCTTTGCTCCTGGTGCACGTGAGACACCTTCACCAGACGTTATCAGGTCAGCACTCAGTTTAAGCTGTTTAACAGCTTTGCTCCACTCAAATTTGACATTGAATCCTTACTCTTAAGATATTTTTGCAAATGAGACGGATGGCCCTCTAATTTACAACCCTGGCAAGTTTGGTGAGAATCCATCCAAGATTTTAAGAACTATTCTTCAGCATCACTGATGTGGATGCTAATCATTTTGCTAGTAATAGTCAGTCATGCACCGATGTTGTCAAATGTTGTCCACATTTCATCGGCTTCACCAGAAACAGAAGGTGAATGAATGTCAACTTTCACTTGACTCATAAAACTGGACAGTGAAATGGTACTTTGTATAAAATGCTAACTTTAAGCAGATAAATGTACTCTCAGTTAAATAAAAGAATCATTTATATCTTTTCCATTAAGTACAGGACAGCAGGTGAAATGTAGAAAGTGGAGTGGTTGTTTGGTGTGATTTGAATTCATTGTCGTATTTCCCCAATGAAGTCAATCCGATCCGTCATGCACAGTCGATAATGTTTGTCTTTGCTGCAGTGCAAGATGCTGGCAGGATGCTCGTAGATTATAAAGTATGTGTTTCAAACAGTGGAGGAGAAGTGTTTTTCAGCTCACTTTTCTCGGTCTACAGTCTTTTCAGTCTATGAAGATCTCATAAAAGCGTGGCAGTGTAAGAGGGCAGCTCTGTTTCTGGCTCCAGGTTTACCTTGAGCTGCAGCTGGATGTTTTACAGTAGAAACACTGGAGGGATTAACATCAGCGGTTCAGACACTCTGCTCTCTCCTGCCTCTCCTCCTCCTCCTCGTCTCTGCCAGACGCCAAGTTTCATCTTCTAAAATGGCACAGAGGGGCGCGTGGCCAAAGATGGTTCTTTGCCATTAGTCTTTCAGAGAGAGTGCTCCTTTTCTCGTGCCATAATTTCTACCTTGCTTTTGTTATCTTGAAGGAATTTAAAACATGCAATCCCACCCTGTTATTCTTTGCCTTCGCTGTTTGCCTTTTTGCTCTTCTTCCCCTTTTTTCATCCCTAAAGGGCAAAAACCAGATAAATTACACGCTCACATTTCAGTTTAGTTATGAATTTATTTCATTTTCTAACTTTGATAGAAACTAAAGTGATTTGTAGTTTAAAAATAATGTTTTCCTTGGAAGTAAATATGTTTGGTTCAGGTAATGATTGCTGGTGTGTGTGTGTGTGTGCAGCTGTAGTGATCCCTCTTAAATTAAACATCTGTCTTTATTTTGCACCTCTCAGTCCCCAGATGTTTCTATGACTATAAGAAAAAAAAGAGAATCTGCGCTTAATCAGAGTTTGATCTGTGTAGCAGCTGAATGATTCATGTCACTCTCACTGGATTGGTTTCTGCTAAACTAGTTGATTGCTGAGTGCCCTGTGCAGAAATTTGATAGGAGCCTGGTGGGTTTTTTTTCTGCAATTAGTCAAACTTAAAAGTTAAAAGTGCCATACGTTGACCCGAGAGGAGCTGAGATAATTATTCGAAGCCTTCAGTGTGGTTGGGAATCAAATATCTCTCTATCACTGAAATATTTCAGGAGTCAGCCGCTGCGCTGGTGAATTGTCTGAATGTGATCCCTCAGCTCAGCATTTTCCTAGTGGTGCAAACTCAATCATTTCTGTTTCTGAATTTTTTTTTTTTTTTTCCCGGAAAATGACTCACTGTCCTTGTTCTCCCTCCGTCCAGAATTTCTCTGGCAGACTTTTCAGGACAAGACTTCATGTTTTGGGTTCGTGTCTGTCTCTGTGTTTATTGCTTTCCTCCTCCAGCAACAGTCAGTAACACAAAGCGACAAGAAAGTGTTTGTCCTGTGCCCTCTCGCTAAAGTTGCTGTATGAGGCTGAAAGGTCTGTTGCTCAACGGTCCTACATAGAAAGTAATGATGTCTTTTACCAGCAGGTAAAAGAGAGGGAGAGGTATTGGATCAAAGCCATGCCTCGGGGCATAGCACACAAATGAGCAGCCAGCTGTGTGACCAGGAGTCCACCTGTTCTAATGAGGTTAAACCTGTTGTCTTCTTCGTGTGATCAAAAATGGAGGTAACATGAAGTGAAACGTGACGCCTCCTTAGGAATCAAAATAAAAAGGAGCGGTTAGAAGAAGAGTTGGGAAGAAACAGAAAACGTGTAATGATTAGTTTATGTCCGTAACTGACGGTTGGTTGGGTAGGTGGGGGCTTGTGTGGTTGGTTCACACTGCTCTGTGTACAGTTTGAAAGTTTGAGGTCTTACAAATACGCCTTATCAGTTGATATTGATCATTATGAAATAAAGTTACATTCCAATTTATTTTGTTATGGCTCCCAAGTGAAGGTGGTGGTTTTGAAGTTTTTGATTATGTGTATATATTGTTGCATTGCTGTTATTTCAGCCCTAGTGTCAAACATTTGTTTTACAGATGAAACAATGAAAAGGAATAAAAACTTGCTACCACTAATGTTCACCGGTAAATAAAAGTAAAAGCACAGGTGGACTGAACGACCTGTGCCTTTATAGATGAGAACCAGACTGATGCTTGTTGAGATTTGTGTGTGCTCACTTCAGTCTTCCCATAAACAACGAGGGTTAACTACACAGACAAAAATCCTGTGGGTGTTTACTCTGGAAAAAGATGTTGCTGGTGAGTTTTTCAAATTAATGTTTGGCACCTGAAGCTCAAGGCCCTGCGCATAATCGGCTCCAGACTTTGGTAAACCACAGCTTCACAATGTGAGTGACGGTAAATGATGAAAAAATTTGACTCCTTGTCGGGAGCGATCAGTGAGATTGAACTCGGCTGCATAAGCACCTTTTGGGAGATAATTATCTTGAGCATATTGAAGCAGAGATTGTGCCAGTCTGTCAGTTCCTGAACGCTGGCTTTCGTCAGGTGAAACTGCGTGGTGAGCGATGCTGCCAGAGGAGGGAGTAGAGTGAAGGTCAGTTTTTTTAATCTGTGATTTAATCAAAGGCAAATGTCTGACGATGTGTCTGCAGGCATGAAGAAGTAACCCCTGGTTGTATTACAAAGAATTAAGAGGATGATGACATTTCATCTTTGTTTGTCTTGTGTGGATAGAAACAGCAGCAGGGAAGCTGGTGGTAAGACATTTGTGAACAATAGAGTGAAAAATACTTGAGGAGGTCATCAGTGAAATGTTGGATTCGGAGAAATTGTTGTTTTTTGTTTGTTTTTGGGTATAGACTGTGAAAGTTCGATTCAGTGAAGCCAAAGCTTTCCACTCTCCACCTGGTGGCTGGCTGCGGTATTGATCATAATTCCTGCCTCCTCCATGTCGTCATGGAGCAAACTTGTTTACACGTTAAGGAAGTTTAGTTCAGTTTAGTTTCTGGTATTTGATGTAGTTTGTTCGCTAACTCACTGCTTCTTGATGCTATAAAAACAGCTTATGCAGAGACTAACTCGCAATTTGTTGCTTTCAATTGTTTTGTTTATCAACAGCAAATAAATATTTTATGAACTGTGTAACACACTATGGAATATTGCTCTAAGTGCATGTGCTTGTGTAGCAGCCAGCGAAAAGAAAATGAAAAGCTGAGTGTTCCTTCGTCGCAGAGCAGAAGGTGATAATCGTTGACATCTGTGAGGGAGTGTTTCAGAAATCGAAACGACAGACGAGCTTTAGTCTAATGAAGTTCTCATTTAAATGAAGTGAACAACGCTTTCAGTGTCCAGAGTGAGCTAGCTTGTTCTTCCTTACCTTTTGGCTCATGTGATGTTTGTTCAGAGCTTCTCATTACCACATCACATTTTACTTTTCCTTCAATTTTTATGGCATAAACAAATCTTTGAGCTCTGTTTTGTGAAATTATGGGCTGTAAAGCTGCCAAATACTAAACAGTTTTTTCCCTGGATGGTTGGGCCACTTGACCCTGTGGAATGAAAGCGGCGAAGGACGATAAAGGACGAGGCAGAGAGCAACGCGTTGAGGTTTCTGACTGCTCGCTCAAGTAGCTTAAAGTCAGCACTGTTTCTCCTGGCAGCTGTTCTCAGTGATCCCATCTCTGTCACCGTGGCCAAAAACCAAAACGCGCTCACTCAATCACACAATAGGAGTTTTAGAATCCTATTCAGTTTGAAAATGCATCACACACTTCTCAGAGTTCTGAGAGGAGGAAGGGTCTCGATTGGCCCAATCGAGGGCTGGATTTAGCCAGAGATGAGATTAGCCGCTTCAGTTCCTTCAGGCCGCTACTTCTTCAGGATCTTATCGAGAGACACCAACATAACTGTCTGTAGTGCTGCTCAAGTGCTTTTTGAGTTGAAGATTCTTTATAACATGTTAATATGATCGTTGTCTTTATGGCTCATTCCTTTTAGCTCTGTTTTGGTCCCAACCAGCTCCTGTGAGGTCTTCTTGTCTGATTGTTGGCCTTAATTTTGAATGTACATTAAATACTTGCTATCCGGATCAGCACAACAATGATATGCTGTTAAGCTTTTTATTTCAGGCCTATTGTAAATGCTGGTTTTTGGGATTTTACTGTCTTTGCCATTCCGTCACGCAGACTTTTAAACTCCGGTTTGTCACTCTCTTGAGCTGCTTGTTGACACAGAAATCAAGAGCTTGTCATTAAAACCAGTGCATCTTACATTTTGCCTGTTTTTTTCCGCCTGAGCTCGAGATTTACTCAGATTCTTTCTTGACAAGCCGGCTCTACACACAGATGAAACATTTCTGGCAAAACATACATTGAGTTAGTGCTGTGAAAGCTTTTCGCTATCACCATCTCTCCAAACATTCAATCTGTGTGATTATGGTCAAAAAAAAAGAAAAAAAAAGAAATAAGAAATCACATGTTCTCTTTTGGAAAACAGACATGAGCTGTGTGAGTGTCAGTGTGTTTTTGTTGAAAGGAACGTCTGAGAAGAAGCAGAATACCAGCGCAGTATAACAGCTAACTGAAGCCAAACTGCAACCAATTAAATCATAAATTGAGTTATTGGACTTAATTCTTTTGGAAATACCAACCATCTGATTCACTGCACATGATTGGGTCTTTAGTAGTGTGAGAGACTTTGGAGCATCTCAGTGATAATTGCCTTATTTTGACATGGACGCGCACATTTGTAATGTTATATACAAATATATAATGACGCCTCTTCTCAAGGAGATAATGAACTTTTGAGACTCGCACTGAGCCGAGTGAATGTAATGAATCATCTTTCCTTTCCTTTGTCAAGGACTTATGGTTTTATAGATAATGGACATACGGTGAATCAATGGACTGCTCGCCAGATATAAGTGGAAGGGTGACGTATTTCAGTGCTGCTTATTCACTTTAAGCAGTTAAGAATAAGACCACAGATGCACATTTATGTGTTTTATGTAAATTGCCTAATTTGAAAAGGATTTTTTTTTCCAGAGCACCCTGACAATTTTAAAATGTGTCTCTGATGAGATTGCAGTCGTCATGTGTCTTCACTTGCAGAAGCAGCATCATTAGAGATCTCTTTTTTCTTTTTTTTTTTATAACAAGGTTCTTCCCTTTTATCTAAACAGGCGGCCCTTAACTCGGACCCTGGGCGCATTCATACAGTTGAAAACGTGGCCACATTTGTCCCACGCCGCCTCCGAATGTGGTCTGAGCGATAGAATCTCAGGAGGCTGTTATTGTTTTGAGTGAGCCAGTCAGGAGGGATGTGAATATTTCGCCGTCGTCGGCCTTTAATGATTAGTTTAATGACTTCAGATTTACATTATTGAACTTTGACAACAATGTGATTCATCAACTGTAATCAGAGCCCTGAGCAAAGACAGATGATTTCCATTAGTTTAAACCAGTAATGAAGGCGTCAGCTACTGCTCCTCTCAATAAATATTTATTCTTCTATCTGCCCACGTTAAACCCCTGAGCACAGTCCAGCCTCAGCATCTTGAAAGACTTTAAGCTAGCCTCACATGTCTAATCCCTCTATTTCCTAATGACCTGGCAGATGATTGACATGAAATTAGAGTAGAAAGTGGATTTATGGTTCAGAGTCATGCTGGTATGTGCAAATGTCTCCAGATTCGCATCTGGAGATTAATAGAGGAGGTAATGGGAGGTGATATCATTGTTTGCTTATTCTGGACGGGCGTCTGAGCTCAGACTATAGCGCTCTGCTGTGTTTCACAGTGTTTGACGTGTGGACGGGAGAGACAGAATGTGAAAAGTAACAACGGAGAGTGTAAGGTTTAGCTACGAAAAAGAACAAATAAATCCTGAATTGAAACCATTAAACGCGGGTTTTTACAGTCGAAGGTCCCGCACCTGAATCATTTCTGACTGACAACGTGCACCAGTATAAACAAGCTGCCCAGGGAGGAACACTGAAATTCTTTGAGCTGCACAGTTCGTGTCAGGCACATTGACGAAAGCTCAGTTCATTGTAAAGGGGAAGATCTGAATTCTAAGGAACAGATAAGTGTGCGGTACATGTTATATACCTATTGTATTATATATTTTCCTTGCATGGTGTTCTTCCACCTCTCCTTGACAATGTGTAATTGTCTTGAGGATAAACACAACACCGCTTCACAAAGCGCAGCACTGAGGGTTCCACATGTACTCTTGCCTCAGCAGCCCCAGTGGGGCGGCAAAGATGGATGGCAGCACTTTCACCGCCAATTTTCCCACTTTCATCTTTGTTTATATAGAAAGCAACACTTCTGAAAAGACAGCAGATGTATCAAAGCATCTGTCTCCCTGGAAAACATCATCATCGTCGTCCTCTGCGAGAACAACTTGTTTGAATACGCATCTGCTGCGGATTTAATTAAGTGACAGACGCGACATCAACGCCCACCTGCTCACGTGCGCTGCTCTCAGAGACACGTGACGCACAACTGTTCACCTTCAAGTGATTTCAAAGGCTCGAACGCGCTTGAGTAGATTCTGTTAACAGGCTGCATCATTAGCTGCTTGAAGTGGTTACGCTTCCTGGAAGTATCACCTCCTCTGATTTCTAATGGGCGCGACACGCCAGTCACATTCTGTCCAATTTGTTCCGTGGCAGCCACGGGATCCTCCTGTCAGAGTGGGTTGGGCTCTCTCTGTGGCAGGCTCTGAATGCGGAGATCCGATGTAAATGGAGTGATCCCTGCTGAAGCCGCCCTCGTGTGTCTTGAACACACGAAGCTCCTTTCTTATTTAGCTTGTCACGTTATTTCCCTCCAAGCCTCCGTCTGCCTTCACACTTGATGCTGTACAGTCTCTTTGTTTTAGACCACAGCTCTAGATCTTCATATCAGCTCGGCTGACTGTGTTCCCTCCCCGGTGGGAATGAAAGATAATACCTGGGAGGGAATGATGAGGGATTTGAGGGGGATCAGGATTTCGTTAAGCAGTTGGAGGGAGATGAAGCTTTGCTCTCAGCACACGACGACTCGGTATAAAGAACTTGGAGATGGATTCTTGGCCTTTCAGACGTTCACAGTGCTTTTTTACAGCAGCATTCCTCCTCATGGTAAATGTTTCCAGAAGTGGGCAGCAGCGCTGAAAGCAGGAATTAACTGAATTGAGTGTTTATTATACAATAGTCTTTTTTGATCTTTGACACATGCTAATCTTTGCAGCTTGTTGGCGACTTCATCGTGACAAAAGCATGGTGGTCAAAGTGTCGCTGTGCCTGAAGGCCGGAAATCAATTGAGATCATAGTTTTTAATTTGACGAGGCCGTGGTTTTGCCAGGTGTTGTGAAAGTAAGAATTGATTGGTAACAGTTCTGGAAAGTACTGATAACGTGCAAGAACAACACAACAATAAAATGTGTCTAGTGTGTAAAGGCCTTAATCCTTGCACAGCGGCAAGGCTGCAAACTCTCATTTGTGATTTTCAGTCCAGCGGAATTTGCAGCATGTTACGTGCACTCGCACAGGAAAAAGCAGCTGCAGCAAATCTTTTTAAATGCCAAAACTAATGCAAAAGCAGCACATTTTCAGTCCAGGTTAGCGCAAGTGTAAAACGCACGGCCTTGTCATTATAGCGCTGATCTGAGACCATCTGACGCTGCAGTGTGCCGGGGTTGTTTGACCTGACAAGCAGCCAATATTCACACAACAACACTTTAGACGGCTTTGTGAAGAGGCCAAGATTCCTCCGCTGTCGCACGTATCACCGAATCCTCTCGTGGAACAAGACGACAAGGCGCAAGGTAGCGGGGAGATGAAGAGCCGAGGAGAGAGTTCAGCCTTTTCTTATGTAGAGCAACGTCAGATGACGCAGGATCTGCAGCCTTCACCACAAAGCCACTTTCCGCCTCCACAGCAGATACCTTGATGCAGCCTCTGCCCTCAGGCACCAACCTGAGTCGTCTCGCTCTCTCTCTTTCTCTCTCGACCATACCGACAGTGTTCAAAGACTGTGGTCCTCCGACAGCACAGCCTGTATCCTGGATTGCAATCAAAGTAGTTAGCTGCTCTGATGATGATGATGATGAGAAGGCAGCTCATTCTCTTGCCGTCCTTTGTTTTTCCTCAAAGACTGTCTTCATTCATTATCTTTTCAACTCGTCTTTCATAAAGTCAATCCAGACTAAACAAGAAAAAAACGAAAAATTATAGGAAGTGAAAGGAAGTTTGAAATTTAGGGGAAATCCCTCTTGATGAATCCCAGACTTTTTTAAGCATATTATTTTTTTTCTGGCTTTCTAATCATAGCTGCTTTTATTCCATAATTACCGATGAATAGCAGACACGACCCCACCGACCCTCCCGTCATTATCATCACCGACGGCTTTTAATAAACCGTCCTTTTAATAATTCATTTTTTCCTGCTTGACCTGTTTGACCTTGCCTCCCGGGCATGTTCCGAACAGCCGTGTCACTGTTCAGAGGCTATCGCGGAGCTTAGGTCACGATCACCCACTGAGATATGATTAACTCTGTCATTGTCTCGCCGTCACACCAGATATATTGAATGCCGTGTCACGTGTCGGATCCCTCTCTGCTCCGTCACCAGAGACTCTCTCCAAAATAACACTGTTGTCTGCTGGTAGTTTATGGGACATTAGATCCTATTTCTGGTGTAACTGCAGCTCGCACATGTCTTTGCTGGATCATTCGACACCTTCAGGGGGATGCTCAGGCTCAGGCCGGTGACCATATAGGGGTATATGTGTTTATTGTGTTTCCTGTACAATGAAATTCTGACTCTGCTGTCCACTCTAAAGGCCAAGTAGAAGTAAAAGTAAAAATTTAATACAGCTGACAACAAATAAAAATAATAATTATGATATTTAAAAATGCGCAAAGAATGAGCAAAAAAATGAAATATTTATCAGTTCATAGGGTCACACATTCGATGAGTTGGCCCTTCTGTTTTCATCCCACAACACCATCAGTCCAAAATTTGGATTTAGTTACAAAATGAATCACGTTCCTATCTGTATCAGTTGACTTTTGGGCAGATTAAGACGGCGAATCTGGCAGGCAGACCAGCCATCTCAAACCCCAGCTACGCACAAAAACAGAATCTCCTGGATCACAAGCTACGAGCCGCACACTCTCCGTCAAGCTGGAGCCCAGAGCAGCGTCTGCAGATCCTCCTGTTCCTCTCAGGCTGCAGACTTCACAGGCCAGCCACAGATTTAGGTCACCTTGTTCCTGTAGACACCCATTCTGGGGAAAGAAATGTCCATCAAGCCTTTATGCTGCTTGTGAAGCTCGCTGCAGAGAGCACGTGATGAAAGGGAAAGTTAGATAAGGACGAGGGACTGTCGGGATTGTTTTCACCTCAGAAGAATGACAGGGTTCTGCTGTCATTTCAGAATGTTTTGCAGATATATCTTGTATGGACTTTTTATGTTATTGACTTACTCTGTGTTTGGATTTGTATTCTCTTTGGAGTTGTTGGCACTTTGTTCTACACTTCCTGTTTTATTTTGAAGCCTTTGTCAGTTCGTCTGTTCCACGGGGGTTTCCCTCGAGTCCCCGCTTCAGTTTTTCGGTTTCTTTGCTGTTTGCCAGCGACAGGAGACCGTCGGCCCTAATTGATTCTTTTTCATCAAATTTGATGTTCTCCAGCCTCAGTTTCCAGGCCTGCATTTTGTTCTTCGGACACTGACTTCAAGGTTTTTATTCTGTTGAGTTTAAAGAAAACAGAATTTTTACATTTATTTGATTCACCTTTATTCATTTTAATCTGGAAGTCACAAGATTAATATCATATTAAGAAAAACAAGCTATTTTAATGAAGACTAAAAGTAAATTGTAAAGCGCACAGACTGTTAGTTCCACACAACAACAGAAAATTAAATGCAACTATAGCTCATGATTCCACAGATTTCCTGAGGACGGACTCGTCCATCACTGGGCTGATAGGACAGACACTGATCCACGCTCACAGTGAAAACGTTTCAGTTTGACTTGGCAGAGTCTCCACCACCTGCAGGCTGCGTTGCTGTTCTCTCCCCACGTCAACTTTGGTTCAAACAGCCGTGCACCGCACAAGCATGCGAGCTGGAGTTAAACTGCTGAGCACCACCCAGGCTCTCATTTGTTTCCCCTACAAATCACAACACTGTGGTGTTTTCAGAGGGAACTGCAATAATAACTGATACGGTTTGACTGGGTCGATCCCAGACTGCGCGATACATTCTGTATTATGCTATATTATTAATGTCATTATACATGAAATATGTGCAGAAGGAAAAACAACAAGTATTTTGAAGACTCTCTGTGTTTTTCTGTCCGTGTCCTCAGTCAGCAGCACCTGCCATGCGCTGTTGGACAGATTCCAGGAGGAAAACTCCGACCAGATGTTCCCCCGTCACCTGAACTCCGAGGACGACGTCCCAAGTAAGGGCTGCGTGCACACAAACGCCAAATAAGTGCTTTGATGTGCTTCAGTTGTTTATTGACTTTTATCCATCACGCAAAACTTGATCGGTGTAAAAAAAAAAAAAAAAAAAAAAGTTTGGCAGCAAACAAAAAAAGAAGCAACCCAAAGAAAAGATGATGAATTAATGACTCATCTATTTCTGTCCTATATCCCCAGAGGGATTCAGAGTCTGTTTGCCATATTAGCTTTATTTGCAGCTTCCTCTCCTCATCACATGACGTCTTGCCCGCCTCCTCCTTTCTCATCCTGCTCATCAACCCCCAACAACACCAACTCTCACACAACACTACACATTTACAAAGACTCCGTCTGTTGGACTCTTCAACACAATTTGGATATCAGTTTAAATTTAGTGGAAATGTGGACCATGAGCCAAAGAGATGATTAGTCTGTGACTCTACTTTTGAAAACTTTATTTAGCAACACGATGATGTTTTTTCCGCCTACAACAACACATGCTAACTATAACCAGAACACATTTGGAATGTGTGTGTGGAACCAGTGCAGTTGGGCTTTTGGTTTGTTGACAAGTCCATTTTTAAATCAAATATGTTTGTATGCATATTACACCAGCAAGTAAATGTACAAACATGACAACAAAGAGGTACATTGTTGTGTTGTCTCTGTAGTCCCATAAGATATGCTTAGGTCATGAATATTACAAATGCATACTGGACTGTACATATTGATTTTTTTTTTTAGTAATCCCATGAATTTGATTTAAGGGAAAAAAATTAATTTAGCAAGCTGTGGGTGAGGGTGGCCTTGTGATTATTCTCATTGAATTATTCAGGATTTTTAAGATGAATGTGATTTAAGATTAAAAATTCCACAATGGTTGAGTTTTTATTTATCAAAACATCTTACAGCAGACACATTACAATATGGTAATATACTGTGTGAAGGTAAAATACATATGCATTATTCTGTTTGCTCCTTGTCCAGTTACATAAAGTTTTGAAAATGACTGCTCAATATCACACTCACCAGCAAACAGTGAGTTAAAGGATGCATCTTGGTCTTTTTGTCCTCCAGTCACCGCCTGTGATTTTGAGTCACTTTGCCTTTGGACTTTATCAAATCACAGCGAGCAAAGCGACTGGTCAGTGGTGTCGCCACAGCAACCAGGAAGGGCTCAGGCTGCGATGACACCCTCGACTGACCACTCCGAGGGAAGCCCTGACGGTACAGTGAGCGCTCCAGGCAGATCTCTTCCTGTCTGATAAACATGCAGTTGTACATGCTCGGAACTGGCGTAAGCGGGACCGCATCTTACTTCTCTGTCCCGAAACCCAAAACAAACGTATGTCTTCCCATCAGGCGAAGATCAAATGATGTTGTTTTCATCCGACTGTGACAGTGACAGATGTGTTTGTTGTCAGGACGGGCTGAGTGAATCAATATGTTGCGTTTAGCTCTACTGTGAAAAAAGGATTTTACTCTTGAAGAAAAAAACAGGAGAAAATCGATATGTGGGGGTCAATGGGGGCTAAAAATAACTTGGTGTACGTGAAAACGGGCGATCCTCGGCTTCTTTGCTTTTGCCTGTTTGCGATCCACACGCGTAACGTAGCTGACCAATCAGGGCAGACAGAACTTTTTGGGGCGTGGATCCAAAGCTTAGGCAGAGCCTCTCGGGACGGACGGTGAAAATAGATGCTCTAATAATAAATGTTACGAAAACCTAATTTCTCAACGTTTCAGTATGTAAACATTTTTCTGCTCAACCAAAAATATTTGGCACCCTTTGGAATTTGTCAAATGATTTATGGCACCTCGCGGCCACAATTAAACTGTCAAGCATGAAACTTCTCCTCTGCTTTATTACTCTAGGGCACTTCCTGCTTCTGAAATCCCTCTCGACCGCCGAGGCCTCTGGGAGAAGCGAGTACCACTTAACCAGCCCCATCTTGCCAGGAAGCAGCAAGCACTGCTCGCTGCAGGTGGCTCTGTTTCAGTCCCATCCAGCCTCTGGGAACCTGACGCTGCTGATCCAACCGGTCCTCTCAGACGTTCCCGTCCACTCCGTCGTCCTCAGCCACGAGGGTGGAGGCGGCCGCAGGTCAGCAAACCCACACGAGGACAAGCTGCTCCCGCAGAGTGATTCTCTCGTGAATTATGCAGCGCAGCGTGTCCATTTGATTAGCGTCAAAAAGCAAAGGCCCTGCGCCTGGTCTGATTGAAGTGCCTGTCAAGTTGGGGTCCAGCCTGTAAAAAGAATAAAAGGGAGCTCGCAGTTTTTGCAATGGAAGATGACACAGGAAGCAATGCATTGTACTCATGGAGCCCTGGGACAGAGCTATAGAATGACGAGTGTGGGGACGGCAGCTCCCGCCTATTGTTTGGAAAATGGAGGAGATCATTTCCCATTGATCTAAAAGTGCAGTTGTCTCGCGAGCAGCTAAAAGCAGTCATGCTCCTGGATGCAGAAATAAATCAGTTGGGTTAGTTTCTGTGCAGTGATGGACTGATCCGTTCCACTGTGAGACAAGCAGCTATTCATCTCATACAGCCAGAGCACGCTGTCCTTTTGTGACACGTCTTTCTCTAATTTCACCTTTTATTGACTTTTCTCAGAAGCCAACCGCTGCTCTAATCAATAATTTGCTGGTCTGGGAAATGGCTTCTGGACTGTCTCTGTAATGTTCAGTTTTCTTGCTGCGACGGCGCACGTGGTGTCCTCAGAGCTGCGCTCACAGAGGTGGCATGAGGGACTCCGACAGACAAACAGATTGAACCAGATATGAAGCGAAATAGTTGTTATTCCTCCGCTGCACGAGCACGGCAGTTGTTTCACAGCACGAGCGAGTTGCAGCACGAAAGATCGAATGTGACAGGTGTGAAAAAAAACAAAAATAACAGAGAGACAGAGGGAATATGCTGTTTATTAAGATCTTGGCCATGCGCGTGGGTCCTGCATGAGCCTGAGGACACACACATTGTTCAGCTGCACCAGCGTTGAGTCAGATGCCTCTTACCAGTGGTGTGATTGAAAAAGGAGTGTGAATGGATGGACAGACACACACTCACTGGGGATGGAGGGAGGACAAGTCCAGTCAGGTTTTCTATTTCTATTCTTCCTCCTCATCTTCTTTCGTGTCTTTTGGAGCTGTGTAAATGAGAGGCAGATGTGACATGAGCTGCACAGTGCGATCGGATCACTCAGGACACATATTAGTACCTGGTGTACATGCGATCAGGTCAAGATCATATCCAAATAATCATCTGGATACTACACGCGTTTTAACACCTTTAGACAACGTTATGCAATTCGTCATGATTGTATGTGTGTGACTATTGCGTTGATTGTTTCCTTCAAATGTATTTTATTCTGACTGTGATCAGTTAAGTGACCTCACAAGAGGACATGTTGACAAGTTCCTTTATTTTCTGGGGGCTACATTTTCACATTTCCATTTCAAATGCGACCAACACTTCGCCCCTGGGAGGTGACTTTGTATAATATGTTCAAGTGGATTTGAGGGAAGCTTAAAAAAAATGTTATAAGGCTTAAAAGGAAATTTCCTTAAATAACCTTTTAAGAAGAGGAACACTTTTGATTTTCTTAAATTCCCTTGTGGAAAACATATAAAAGGTTGTTTTTTTTCACCAGACATATGATGATGCGGTAAAACGTCAATGTCAGGATAAACAACCTGAGGCTCAGAGAACTGTGTCTAACATGCATCATAACATTTCATTTTCAATTTACTAATGACATTACCTAATGATATTAACCATGTTTGTTGGGTTATTGACAGCAGGTGACTACAACAACATGAACCAGGCGCCCTGCAACAACATGTTACATATACACATTACATTACAAAAGTACTTGTTTTAGGCTTTAATATGTTGTGATTCCCGATAGAACACGTTGTAGTATCCTAACCTGTCACTGGCTGATCCAGGGCTGCGTGGGTGGTTGTGGAGACTGTGATTGGCCAAGTGGACGAGCCCTTCGAGGTCACCCTGCTCTACACTTCCTCTCTGCGGCCGGGCGGCAGCACCGTGGCCCTGGACTCCCTGGAGCTGATAGACTGTGAATCAGGTGATTCAATTATTTATATAACTTCAGTATTTAATTTCCTAAATGGTAAATTCTCGGTCACATGGAAACGAATGTTGGGGCTGCTTGTAAGTGTTGTGTGGTTTCTGGCCTGCAGACCACCAGTACGCTGTTTGTGGGGAATATTTCCACTGCGTTCACTCTGAAGACTGCATCGACCCGAGCCTCGTGTGCAACTTCCACACTGACTGTCCGTACGGTGAGGACGAGGGCTTCATTTGTGGTAAGATTCAGATTCGCCTTTCATCAAAATCAGTTCAAATGCAGCGTTTGTTGTCGCTGGAGTGGTTCTCCTCTTTAATGCTGAAAAAAATTCTCTGATTTGATCTGCACCGCCGGACGGATTCTGAGGGTGGGTGTGTATGAAAGCAATGGAAAGCAAAATATATGCAAGTGGGTGCTTCTGCTACAGATCTCCTACAGCAAGTTTAAATCCATGATAAATTATTAATCCTTTGATGGAAGGCGCTGTATTATTCTAGGCTAAGTGCCTCCGTGCACCAAACTATATTTGAAGTACAGAGAGTCAAGTGTGAGGCCTGAGTGCTTCTGTCCTTGAACTAATTTGCAACAATCTACATTTTGATGCTCTTTTTTCATGAGCTGAAATTATATTTAAGTTTCAAGACCAAGTCTTATCCTTAAAGGGCAGAAATTTAAAATACGATAATCCTGTTAAACCGCTGTCATTACAGTTGCTGTTATCCTCACGTTACTCTGTGCCGACAGGGAGGAAAGCCATTTTTGCAGAAGTGTGAGAAAAGGAAAAATTGATCAGAGCCATTGCATAAACACTAAGCGTAACCAACACAACAATTTGTAATGTCTTTGTAAAGAAAAGAGCTGCTTGTGTACGGAGCATCAGGCAACACACAGGTCAGCCAAGGCCAGCAGCAGCAGCTGGTGATCTATCCCTCTGTCTCTCAGATAGAGAGCTGGACAGGATTAGATCAGATGTGAACTGTAAAGCTGCTCTGACGTCTGCTTCAGTGAATGAATGTGAATGCCTCTTCCTCAGGTGCTCTCCCGTCTGGCTCTTACTGCTCGTTTGAACAGGACGCATGTGGCTGGGCTGTGTCCAGGCAGCGCTCGTCCTGGAGGAGGGTCGCTGGAGACGAGCTTCTGGACAATGACGACATGCAGGGTGTCACTCTGCAGAGTACAGCAGGTGTGTGTGCGTCCGATGAGTCATTGTGTCTCTAATATTTAACTTCCCTTTTGCCCACATGAGTCACCTGTTCTTTGCTGTGTCGTTTTTGTGCGAGCAGCCAATCAGAATGAGAAAAATAGCATCACACATGAGTTCACGGAGCGAACATTTAACCCAGTGCTTCGAGCTGCCATATTCCTTTTTAATAGCTTCTTATTCCGCAGCACAGGAGGTTTAACGGTGGCTTTAGAAATGCAACAGAACTGATAACTGTCCTGCTGAGCCACATGTCTCGTGTGTCCGCAGGCTACTTCTTGTTTCTGCAGGTAAGAGACAGTAATTCTCTTCGAGAGGCTTCGGTCCAGAGCTCATCTTTCCCTCCCCCTGTGTCCTCTGCTGCCTGCCAGGTCGGTTATTGAGACTGACGCACGTGTTGAATAATTCAATTTCAGTATTTTTGTTTACCTCGTTCTTGAGACCGCTCTCGACCTCCAGTCATATGAAAAGGATTTCGCTAAATCTTTGCTGATCTCCTCTGTCCCCGTACAGCTGCGCTTCTCTCTGTATATGCACGGGGATTTTAATGGTTCACTGCTGGTGGCTATAGAGGAGAACAGGACCAGCACTGCTCCACTGGTCTGGGAGAGAAACGGTCAGCAGGCAGACGACTGGGAAGATATTGCCCTGCAGTTGACTGGCCTCCATCACGGGTGGGTAAAAGGAAGATTATTCAACCTGTCAAAACTAAATCGAAAAAACGGAAGCCAAGGTGCCTTCATTGCCCCCTGGTGGCTGGCCGCGATGTGAATCATAAACCCCCTCCTCCCTCACGCTAGCAGACAGAACCTTGGTCAAACTGAAATGCAACAAAATACTTTTACTAGTTTAATAGTTAAAAGATGGTTTCTGTAATGTTTCGGCAATTCTCATCACACAATTTTCCCTGACACTTTTTTTTTCAATCAGGTGGCAGACACATGTCGTCCATCTTTATTTGGAGTCTACGATGAGTACAAAGAAAACTCTAGATTGATTATCAGACAGATGGGAAGTGGCTGCACCCGTCTCAGCTGTGTTTTGTGTTGGTGTCCTGTTGCCTTTCCCATGAAGACCACGTCCATAATAAAATGTCTTGGCTGCAGGTTCCATGTGAGGGTGACAGCGGTGTGGGGACAAGGCTCCAATGCTGATGTTGCTATTGATGACATTGCAATCGGAGCGACCTGCTTCAGCACAGGTGAGCTGCATACGTCGAACCATGACATAATTTAGCATAAAGACGATGATCTAATAATAATAACAAAGCAATCATGTATTTTCATTGTTATTATGATAATAATCAAGGTTTCAATGCATTAAAATCTTTCGTCATCGCAGAGCTGGCAACTGTCAGTACCATTTAGATGTTTCTGGACGGATTTTTCAGCCCAGTGGGAGAATAGATTAGAATTTTGGCAGCACTGTGAAGGGATAAGTGTGTTTTTGTTTGTGCGTGATTTAAATGAGAGCTGGTTTACAATCTGAGTGGAGGCTCACTTATGATGCTCAGATCCTGTTGAGCAAGACTGGAACCCAGATGAACTTTGTCAAGCCCACGATACATGACCTCACTCGGTAATGTGGCGCTTCAGTGATTGCATTTCGTTTTGATGTGGAGACCGAACCGTGGACGCTGGCGTTGCTTAAGTAAGTTCAACCATATCGGCTTCTAAGCAAGAGCCTGGCAAAGGACAGGGAACTGGACTGATGCTGTTGGTTGAGAGAAATCCTGTAAATCTGTGAAAGCCTTACACTTCTGTTTGCAACCTGGTGGATAGGAAAGAGGAATTTATACGATCTTTCACAGGAATTAGTCTGATCCATAATACCGTGACTCTTACAGTTCTCTGTGCCTGTTTGAATATTTGAATTTCTGTTAAAATGGAATCTTTTCTCTCTTTACTCTCCCTCCCCTCAGATATCAACTCTCTGCTGCCCATGACCGGCCTGGAGGATCTCTTCAGCCCCTTACCGGAGCCCTCAGCCTCAGGTAGAGTCCATCTTCTTAACCATCGTTCGTCCTGTGAGCCATTTTAAATCCACTCCGCGTGCAGAACCGACACGCGAGGGGGAGGATTGTATTTTGAAAACATCATCGGAACACACAGATGTGACTAGTAAGAAAAGAGGGAACTGGCTGAATAGAGCTGATGCAGGCAACGAGTCCATCGCCAGCGAGGGAAATCCAATCATGCATATCTATGCTGGCAGAAGTGCAGAGAGCGGTGCATATGCAGACACCTCCTTATGTCCTTTCACAATGTTAAGGAAAGTCCCCCCCCCCCGCTGATCTTGACCCACACACTTTGTCTCCGTATTCTAGAGGTTTCCCTGATGACGTGGTGGTTTAACTCCTGCGGTGCCAGTGGTCCCCAGGGCCCGACCCAGGCCCAGTGCGACAGCACCTACAGGAATAAAAACGTCAGTGTCACCGTGGGGAAGGAGGGACCACTTAAAGGAGTCCAGATGTGGAGAGTACCTGCTACCAACAGATATCTGTAAGTGATGGAGTGATGGTTATTTTCCTTTAAAATCCCTTAAAGAACCAATACTAACCGAGCCTGTTGTTCCCCTTATTATTATTCATCCACAGGAGGTGATTCAATTTTTTGTATGTGTGACCTTTTTACGCGTCTTCACTCTGACTTAAATGACTAACATGTTGTTGGTGCTGTTGACAGCTACTATAATTTAAAACACAGTGCTTTTTACGAGCTGTTTCATGGAATGCTGGACATTCTAAAAGGCTTTTGGTGGTGTTTACACGTCTTTTCATTTTTCAGAGCTTAGTCGCTCTGCAGAGAGACCATGTGTTAGCATGCTTGCATGACTCACAGAGCTGGGCTAAGTGACAATTTAGAGGTGTGACGAAGCTAAATTGCTCTGGCCACGCCGAAGATCAAGACATGAAGCTGTTGGATTGTCTGTGCACAGCGGGTCATGGGACCTCACAATCA
Organism: Pseudorhombus dupliciocellatus; assembly: GCA_016785235.1. Lineage (NCBI taxonomy): Eukaryota > Metazoa > Chordata > Actinopteri > Pleuronectiformes > Paralichthyidae > Pseudorhombus > Pseudorhombus dupliciocellatus. The sequence goes on from JAFBJW010007502.1 coordinate 4,096,708, forward strand.
CCACATGAAACAAGGCACTATTAAACTCGCTGGATAATCGCAGGGTTTACAGGGTGTTGAATTACTTAGGCTAAATTATACACAGCTGCACTTTCAGCCAAGATCAATCGATTGTGCTTTTAAGAGGAAATAATGACGACACGCTCAGCCGTTTGCTCAATATTTGATCGATACCACGAAGCCTGAAAGCAGTTTATGTCACTGTGGTGTGCTGATCCCCCGCAGGATCTCTGCCTACGGTGCCGCAGGAGGGAAAGGCGCCAAAAATCACAACAAACGCAACCACGGGGTCTTCATTTCCGCCATATTTCCTCTGGAGAAAGGAGAGGTACTCTACATCCTGGTGGGCCACCAGGGAGAGGACGCATGCCCGGGCGTGAGTATCGGGTGGTAGAGTAATGAAGCTGGGAGGATTCAGTGGCGTGTGCAGTGTCTCTCTGGGATTTGTTTGGCGGGAGCGAGAGCGTGACTGAAAATGAAAAAAATAATCTTGCCTCTTTCTCTATAAATGTCATTCTGTCACCCTCGGCTCTGTGCAGAGAAACCCTCACACTCAGAAGATCTGCCTGGGCGAGTGGTCGGTGATCGAAGACGACCTCAGGGGAGAGGCCGGCGCTGAGTGGGCTGGAGGGGGAGGGGGAGGAGGCGGAGCTACCTACATCTTTAAGGTGACAACTCATTTACTTTTCTGTTCTTCTGAGGTTGAAGCGTCACTCAACTTCCACGTCTCAAATTGGATGTCGCTGTCTTGTCAGATCGAGAACGGCGAGCTCATTCCGCTGCTGATTGCAGCCGGTGGAGGAGGAAACGCTTACCTGGAGGCCCCGGAGTCCAGCTTGGACCAGATACCGCTGGAGCAGTATGAAAACAGCACCATACGACCCAGCAGCAATGGACACACTGGTGCTGCAGGTGATGCCATCGCCCATGACACTGAGACAGTTTCCCAAAAGTGAAGCCAAAGCATCTTGATCGCCACCTGCTGGTTGGCTGCAGCATAGCTCATAAAGTGCGCATTTGAGGCACACAGTAATGCGTGGCCAAGTGTTCATTTTAGTGAGTTTGGTTTTAATTAATTATTGAACCAACATGATTGACAGCTGAGACCGTCTGGTGATTGGTCCAGAGCATGCATCAGTGATGGCGAGAAGAAGAAGCATTTGTCTCCGGCAGTTTTTGGCTTAGTTTCTAGGTCTGATGGGAGGTGTGGAAGTGCATTGTTCATTTTTTTTTTCTCAGATGAATCACGGTTACCTTTCTATCAACACAGGTTTTACGCCTCATGATCGTGGTGCTTAAGTATTCTGGTGGAAAATGAGGTTCTTTTCTTCTCCGCCTCTGATGATGACAGGCTTTATACCTTAAAAGTTGAGTGACTCCAACTCCGGCCTTTAGTTTTCTAAATCGTTAAATCCCTTTCTTCCGCGTGCACACGGGCATGTGTGTCCTCACACAGCAGAATGTGTTTGGCGTTCGGATGGTGGGATGTACTGTGGTTGAAGTTTGACACTCCTGACAGGTCTTTTACCTTTGAAGCAGAACCGTCTCTCGAGCGCCTGCTGGAACATTCTTAGTAAATCCCCCTGATCAGCAGAGTCTCCACTCTGCTTTTACAGTGCCGTCTCATCTTATTGAAACTTCCGTGGGATTGTTTAGATAAAGAGCAGAGTGTCCGTGGTACACATGGGACCTGGCGTGCGCTGTGTCATTTTCATGAATAGCAGGAGTCTTCGAGTTTCGTGTGCTCATCAGCCTGGATCTGATGTCCCCCATCTGTCCGTGATTGAACCTGTTGACTCCTCACGATTATCAATCATTGGTTCATCAGCGGGTCGTCCACTGAGCCGAAGGTCGGTGATTTAATGCAAAAGTTATTTTTCTATGCTGTCCACAGCTCAAACTGTGACAAGATGGAGGACATGAAGTCAATTTGGCTTCATTCATAAAACGTTAATATGCTGTGTTGAATGCCTGTGGCTGTCAGCAAGGTAATTATGTGTAAGTAGTTGCATGTGGGGCTGTTGAAGGATGTTCAACAAAAGGGAACAGAGCCCTGTGGCTCTGTGTATTGTATTGTTTCTGGGGGGTAGACTGACTGGCTGAAGAGCTCGACTGATGACTCTCACACCTCTGCCCCCCCCCCCGCAGAACATCTCATTCCATCAGCACTTGTATTACTGTGGCTGCCTCATTCAAATCTCCAGCTGGACATCATCCCACTTTTATAAAAGCAATTTCAACCAGCCTGAGCTCTTTCCTTGGCGACCGATGTGTATACGCAATAAAATCAAGGTAATATATAAAGGACGTCTGGAATGAGAAGCTAGTGCGACTTCCACTGGTTTCAGAGAAGTATTTGCAAGTAGATGGCTCGTGTCCTTCATATAAACAGTATTTGTTCGGTGCATTAAAGTCCCATCTAGATATGGTGGATGTTTTTAAATCAGGGGCCATAAAAGGGGCCAAAGATTGCAGAGGGGCCAATCATACCACAAGTAGTCAAACGATAGGATGAACACAGCATATCCAAACCTATTTATCAGTCATATTTTTATACCAGGACCATCCTGTAAAGATCAGAGTTGTTCATCATCTTTTGTGGCCCCCAACCGTTGTCAGTTCTATAAAGCCTGAAATTGTGATTTGTGAATATGGGGTCTACATCTGGGATTCATGGAAAACATCACCTGCTGCCTCACATTGCAGCTGCAGCACGATCATCCATTAAAGACCTCACTTAACACTTGCCTTCGCTGCCTCCAGCTCTCAACCTGCCTGCCTTACCACAAATCCACATGAGTACAATAACGGCGTACATGGCCTCAGAGGGTTTTAATGGGGGACGAAATCATGTTTACTTTCGCTTGTACATTTCTTTCCATGAAGGTGGAGGTGGAGGCTGGACAGACGATCCCAGTCCTCACGTGAGAGCTGGAATGTCTCTGGCGGAGGGCGCCGAGGGGGGGTCATCGTGTCCACTTTCCCTGTCCAAGCTCAACTGGTCCACCTTCGGGGGTTTTGGAGGCGGAGGTGGAGCCTGCACCGCTGGAGGTGGCGGTGGCGGGTACAGAGGTAACAATATTTCTCTGCACTAAAAAAAACCAAACAGCTTTGTTTTCACTTCTTCTCATCTGACTCGCTCAGCAGCGCTGGAGGTCGGTAAGAGTTGACGGTGATGGCCGGCAATATTTTAAACCAGCTCTAGAAAAGCAAACTTTGACTTTAAAACTTTGCTTAGGGCCTCAGAAACTACTTACCAACACAAAATGCACAAAATACACTTAAATTAAATCAAATATATAAGTAATACTACAAATATTTGCAGAGAAATTGGAATAAAATTTAGATTCAAGGGCTCTTTGCAACTCCAGTTGCTTCCCCTCACCAGTGGGGGGGTGTTCAGCCCCTGCAGCGGCCTCACCTCCAGCGTCCTGATGTTCTTTTGAATAAATTGTCAAAAGTAGCAGCAAACTTGCTTTCATGCACCACATGCTTGGAATCATTGACCAGCGTGTTCAGAGTCTTTTAAATTGTGTTTCACATGTGCTGTTTATTTATTTTCCATTACTCATTTTAGACATAGATTCCTGTATGTTTGTGTGTCCGTTCCAGGGGTTTGTTTTTGTTTTATTTGTCCCTGCTTGACTTTTAAATGTGACTCCCGGACCTGGTTCCCTGGCAGAAGAGATGTTGCATCTTCTGGGACATGATTAATTCAAAAAAAAAGTACAAATTCAAATGTAAGTTCACAGCGTTGATTCTGTGACAGGGGGTGACGCAGCGATGATGGATGAGATCACAGCCGACGGTCAGAACGGCGTCTCGTTCATTCATCCAATGGGAGAGATCTTCCTGCAGCCTCTGGCAGGTGAGACACTGCTGACAGGTTTTCAGATCTGCTCCCTGAACCAGAGCTACACTGAAACGAAAAGTGTCTTCTTCCCTGACCCGTGACACATCCGTCCACCGTTTCCTGGAAAACATGTGCGGTAGGCTTTGCGTAGTCCTGCTAATTAGCAGACAAAGACAGACCAAAACTAAATCTGAGATAAGCAGTTTAGCTCAGATCAAAACGCTGGAAATACCAATATTAGTTTCCTCGAAAGAACTTTAATGAAAGAATGAGATCAGTGAATCGAACATTGTTCACTAGCTAATGATAACAGAACTAGGACATGCAAATAATGAGCAGTGTGGGAAGATACTAAAACAAATTTAGGATGTGTGTGTAATTTGATGGAAAGAGGAAGGTGAACAGATTCACTGTGAAATAAAAAAGACTCCGCTCCACATGTGCATCTGTCTGAAAACACATTGTTTGAACACTATAGCCGATGTGGACGATGTCTGCAGCTCCCACAGCATCAGACAGCGTTTAACACGTCTGATCCCAAAGCACAGAGACACAGGCGGTGTGAAGATTGAATCCTGACTTCCTGGGATTCTGTCCACTCAGTTCTCAGAGAAATTGATCCAATCAGGGTGTGCATGTGCGTGCCGAACCACCCTTTCCAACACTTAGGCCCTCGCACACGTATATATCCACGTACTGTATATGCCGTCACGTTTGTATTTACTTTTGTTTTGTGTGTGTGAGACCAACAGCCATCTGATACTAATTATTCAGCGGGAGGAAGGAGGAAGGCGCTCGACTAATTCACAGCCTCACGGAGCCGGTTGCCCTCGGCGCCAGCACACAGACATCCATTCTCATGTGAAAGGGCTTGTTGTTCGCTGCTGCGTGCGCTGCCAGTCATCGCCTTCAAACACAATGAGCCTCCCCGCGACTTGAGACCCGTTCAAAGGGAGTCTGACAAAAAAAGAGATGTTATCGTGATTTAGTTTGAAAGACAATTATGTTTTTTCTTTGACGTAATAAAACGTCTTCTCTTCTCTAAGTGAAGGCTGAGGTTTAATTTAACCACACACAGGGAACAAGGTCACATCTACAAATATTTAGACAAAGAGAGGAGGCTGTGCAGCTTTATCTCTGTCCGATGCAGAAGATAATGTGGGAGCACGAGATGTAAATGACAAGGACGGTGATATTTGAGCAGTAAATCTCGTCCTAAAGCCATCACTGTAAATCTGTCTCTTTAAACTTTCTGAATTCTCCAGCGTGTCTTTGGCTTCCAGTGTTTTTCCCCATTCACGCCCGCTGCAAACATAAATCTCTGAAAAGAAATCATGGACACACTTTCGTGTTTGGACAGAACAGCCCGGCTCTGTCATGTTTAGCACACTTTACTCTAACAGGAGTAAATAATCCATTTGTTCAGGCTCTATTTTCAGCTGTGGTGGGATGTGAAACCCTCTCAGAATAAACTTCAGCGTCCATGTTCCGCACCATAAACAAACATGTCCGCTGGTGATGTGGTTTTAATAGTCTTTTGGACAAGTGAAGCTCTGAGGAATACGTCAGAACTAAAATCGCCAGGCCTTGTTCGGGTGTCCAGCAGAAGTTAATGATCTCAAACAAAAAGCGCATTATTGGTGTTTACAATGGGTTCGTGTGTATGTGTGATTTCTCCCTCCAGCCATGGAGGGTCATGGCGAGTGTGAGATCAAGGTGCAGCTGAACTGCAGCCACTGTCAGACGCAGAGCTGCAAACGTGATGAAGACACTCACCTCATCCTCTGCCTCTGCGATGAAGACGAGGTCCTGGCCAGCGACAATGTCACGTGCATCGGTACCGTAGGTAGGTTGTAACAGCTGCCACTTCACAGAGCATGCAAAACACATTATATTTAGATTTATATTTGGATCTGCACTCCATTTCACACACTCATAAATCTGTTGCCTAAACATGCCTGAATATGTTTCCATCAAAACCCTTTTATTCTAGATAAGAATGCGTTTGCTCCGACCATAGCTTGTCCGGTTCAAACCCAACGTGTGTTGATCGATGCTGCTCGTGTCCCTCTCTCCTCCAGCGGCTCCTCAGGGTCCGGCTCCGCAGGGCCAGATGTCCACGCTGCTGATCCTGGCCGTCGTGGTCTCCACCATCGCGAGCGGCATCGCGCTGATCTGCGCCAGCGTCATCCTCAGTAAGAGACTCCTGCAGCTCTGCGCGCAGTCGGTGCCCGCCACCTTCCACCGGCTGTGAGCACAGCCGGACACGCGGATGCTTCCAGATGTGGCTGACAGCAGAGACAGGAACCCCTCTGATAAGTGTCCCCTGAAGTGTCCCCTGGCTGTGTGCCGAGTTAGGGAAGGTGTGGGGCAGGCTTAGGTTAGGATGCTGGCACAAAGTGGAGCGAGCACATATGAACACATTGATTAGAAGCACTTGTTTCACTTCTTGCTCTGGCTGCGTGTGAAAGGCGGTACAACCAGAAGTTATATTTAGGGGTTGATTTGCAGTGAAGTAAGGAATTATATTTTGCATTTAGTCGCTACAGGAGAACGACTGCTCTAATGGAAGCATGAAACAGTAAAGGTGTCCTGTGAACTTTAAAGCTAGGGTTGGCGATCCTGGAAAAGCGTCCGACACCAGGCTGAACTTTGCAACTGATACACCCAGTCGTGTGAGGGCCACGTTTTTTCAATCAGTAGCTTTCGCGAACTCCAAATGGTTTCAGAAACAACTTACGAACCCTACCTTTCGTATAAATACAAACAATTGGCTGTTTCAAAAGAGAAGCAAAATGCTTTGACTTTTGATGAGGAGGATTCTGTCCGTTGGACCAGTGCAAAGCTAATGGATTCAGACAGACCTGGACAGTCTGAATTCACATCAAACAAAATGAGGAAAGCTATAAATCAGAGAGTTGTGAAACCAGATTCAGACACAATGAGAAGCATCTCTCTGGACCCATGGGCATTGACTTTCTATGAGGAGAGTCTTGTAAATAGCGGGGAGACTTCAGCTGTGATACAGCCAAGTGCTTTTTACACAAAGCACTGTGAGCTACGAGCGGCCGCTCCTGAACAATGACCAGAATATAAAATATCTGCTTTGTCGGTTGCAGGTTTTGGTTCATCTGAAATGATGGGCCTGTCTGACGTGATGTAAAACGCTTTCGCTGATGATACTTGCACATGTAAACTGCGCTCAATGGGAATAATTAGGGAACCTGACTATTAACACCAGGAAAGAAAAAAAGAGTGAGGGATAAAGAGACAACTCGTATCACGTTTGAATTCTAACGATTCCGTTTGTTGCATTTGTATTTAACTTAGTCTTAAGAGCTGCTCTGCGATATTTTCTGTTCTTGTTCTGTGGACCACAGAAACTGTATTATTTTTTTTCTGCAGCATTAACAGTAACAGTGCAGCCGTTCCATATAGGGCCGCGAGGGATTATCCAGGTGGTTCTACTCTCTTTGCACCTTTTGTCGCCTTGTCTGCTGCAGATCACTAGGAAGGGACTCCTTGACATGTTAATCCTCCACTAAAGCTCCGTTTGAATTTAGCAGCTTGGCGTCCTCTCCGTCTGCCCTCTGCTTAAACTCTCCAACAGGCCTGAATATTTAGAGAAGTTTAACCGTGGAAGGCTTTCTTAGATTTTCTTTCCGCTTCGATCGGGTTTTTCGGTGGATGTAAACTTTATGTTAAGGGCCTCCAGAGTAATCCGCACAACTGTGACGTCACGCCGAAAATATGTGTCACATTTCAAGCTGTTTGCGCTCCCAGACTGAACATGAAACGAGGCGCAGCGAGGGCAGTTACGTAAAATAGACCCCCTGTGAGGAAAGTCAAGTGAATTAAGGCTGATGGATTCAAGCCATGGAGTTGTTTTTTTCCTTGTCTAGTCCTTAAGATTGCAACAAGCTCGTAGGAAATGAGATGGCATCGATCAAAAAATCCCCTCCGCCACTTTCATTCCACTTGACATGAAGACGTCCTTGTCAAGGAGCATGGGTCTAACAGGATATTGACATTGCAAGAGCATGGGTGTTTTCTTTCAGGATATGATGAGGAGATGTAATACGGTGGTTCTTATGTCTGGAGCTCTGGGCTTTCAGGAGATGAGTGATTTGGACAAATGGTCAATTTTGTTGTGTTGCTGCAGGAACATAGAGAATGGAAAATATAGCTAAAAGGAACAGGGTGGCTGAGTGCAGGTTGCGACTGGCCAGGTTCATTGATATTAGTCATCAGATAAATGCTGTATTCTGGGCAGAGGAAAAACTAAAAAGAAGAGATTTTTGAGTGTGTTTGCGGTCAGGTTTGGGTAGCCGTGTGAACATGTAGCCTCCCTGTCTGAGCCGATTGATTTTCAGGCATGGCCTGTGGCCCACATGCACATCGCAGTTGGAGATTTCCTGCGTGTTCGCGACAGCAAAAAATTCTCTGCACTCTTCAGACGAGAGACTTTAATGTTCACACATGCAGCTCTTATGCAGAACGTGCTGAGAGTCTCAAAGCACGTCTGAAAGTAGCTTTATTAATGGCAGATGAGGTGGTTGCAGTGGGGTGTAACTGCGTGATTGAGCTCTATAGTAAGAAGACAAACTGGTCAGAACACACAGGCGCAAACCTCTTTCCTCCTTTTAAGAGAAATGGATGAATTCTTACTAACTGCATTGTGTGTTAGTCTGTGCCTTTGCAAGTGAATAAATCAAGAACTAAAACAAAGGGTCTGAGAAAGATGCTTTGCTTTTTAAGAACCAAGATGTTTTATCAGCAAAGGTTTAACACACACACACACACACACACACACAGTTCCACGCTTAACGGTGTCTCTTCACCTGAGCTCTCCCCCATGCAGGGAGGTAGTCTGTTCCCTGGGCGTCCCATCTCCTCCAGCCCCCTCTTCCTCCTCCTCCTCCTCTTCCTCCTCGGCCCCTCTTCATACTCCCTCCCTCTTCAACACCACCCCCTTATTCCCGAACCCCCCTGAGTCCCTAGCACCTGCACCGGGCGATGGCTCGACAGCACCTCTTACCTGCACGCAACACCCCCTCCCTGGCAGACTACCGACCTGCATCGGGCTGCCTCCACGGCGGGTGAGTCCAAACTCACTGGCACAGACAGTGTAGGAGCAGTAAAGAAGGAGAGGACATCGCACATGCATCCCACAGAACTTCTTCTTTGTAAAGAGGACTCCATCAATTTTAAACAACAGTTGCCGAGAAATCAACAGAAATCACGACCAAAGCTTTTTCTCACAAGGTTTGAGAATCCTGGATCGGCCCCTGGTGCAAATCCACACTCTTTCTGGCCCATCCTTCCTTTTGAGGAAATTGGCACAGGAGTGTGTCCCGATTAATTACAAAAAGACAAAACATAACTTGGCTCAGGTAATACAAAAGTATCTCATGGCTCTAGTGCAAAAAAAACCTATTCCTATTATGTGACTTGAAGCAACGCTGGCTGAAGTGGGGGGGGGGCAGCTAGAAAAAGGTGAGGTAGGCGAACCTTGGTCTCCTGCTTCACGTCCTATCTGTGGGAGTGAAGAGGCAGATGGCAGCAGCAGCGGCGTGGCTTCTGTAAAGGTTTCACTTTGGTGACCTTTGACCTGCGTATTTGCTTCTCCTTCATATGTGTGTGGCCGAGACTCCTCGTGGCAGCTCAAAGTTACATTAGCTAATATTGTCATTGCATTCTGGGTGTTTTGAAACTCGTCAGCAGAATACAGGGAAATGAAAAGATCGTTTTAACTTTTCATTTGTAGTCTGGCAATGTTATAATTGGGTGGAGTCCTTTTTAAAAAAACAAAACAAATCAATGGTCTCAAACTGTTTTCCACTGGCCACAGAACAGCATGAACTGCTGAGATGCGGCTTGACCCCTCCTTGTGTTACCGCTCCTATCTTTAGCAGATTGTCAGGACGTTGCTTCTGCCACCTCACATGCGCAGTGTGGCGTCCTGGTGACAGTCAGGGTTATGACTTGTTTGTAAAAACTATAGCGTCCGTCCCTCTGTGTCCTCTCTGTCCACAGTGTGGTACCGCAGGAAGAACGACCTGCACGCAGTGAGGGGCCGTCTGCAGAGTCCAGAGTACAAGCTGAGCAAGATCCGCTCGTCCACCATCATGACGGACTACAACCCCAACTACTGTTTCGCGGGGAAGGCCGCCTCACTCAGTGAACTGAAGGAAGTGCCGCGCAAAAACATCACGCTGCTCAGGTGGGATACGGAGGGACACGATGTGGAAACCCAACATCCTTCAGTGCGTGAAGCTCTAACTTTATCCTATTGTTCTTCCAGAGCTCTGGGCCATGGGGCATTTGGTGAAGTCTATGAGGGGCAAGTTCTGGGGATGAGTGGTGACAACAATCCCATGCAGGTGGCAATAAAGGTAAAATCATGCTCTGAAAGGCAGATTAAATGCCAGAGGAGAGACCCTCACTAATACTAGTTCCTCAATCATCAGCCCACATTTACAAAACATAGTTTACAGACACGGGGCTTCACAGGGTTAAGAGCATGAGGTCAACGTCCTCTGTCCTTAGACCCTTTTAACAGGGGAAATGGTAGAAAGCACAGGTGAGGGGTCCACTCCCAGGATGGACAGACGTGCGGTAGATGTTGCCCGGGCACACACTGTACACATATACAAACTTAAGATGTAAGTGTTTGAATGTTGTGAGTCCATTCGTTGTCTATGACCCATCTCGGCCCACCCATACGCCCAGGACCCAGTGCCAGATTGGTCGTGGCTTGAGGCTGTTGGATGTCTTGGCTTCGTCCCGTTCGCCAACAGCTGCATCCCTGGAAAAAACAATTGAAAATTGTTTTGCACGTGTTGCGGGTGGCCTCCCGAGTACCAAAGGGATGGGGTATTTATTATCAGGTTTTCACTGCAGCTGTCTGTCTGTGGCTCACGTATCTCAAGAACCCATTTCGCACTTGACACATAAAGTTCAGGAGTGTTGCCTTTGGGCCAGTTTGGAAAAATGATACATTTCATGGCAATAAACTAAATAACCGCACATCCACACATGTTGTAGCGGCCGCAGCTGGGATTCATCAGAATTCATCACAAACTGATCCCTCAGCTCCGAGGGAAAGCTGCAATCAATGCAAGCACGGGCCGGACGAACTGCCCGTGTCACCCAGGCAGGTTTAGAACAGGCACCGCATTTGTTTCAATGTAAAGACGACATCACATGCAGCACAGTGTGGGCTCAAAATGACTGTGCATGAGCTCCACATGGGTTTGCCAGATTATCTGCCGTCTTCTGATTAGGCCTTTCTATGTGTGGGGCCGCTCTTCGTGCCCCAGCTTCAAAAGACGTGGTTCATTTCTGAATACATTTGCGAACAATGATGACCTGTCTCTCTCCTGCCTCTCGGCCAGTGTCAACTGTTTGGGTCCAGCCCCCCCCGTTCCATGATCTCTGAGTATAAGCCTTATATATAGCGGGACAGATATGTTTCGTCTAGACAATAAAACAAAGTCTCTCATTCGCTCTGCTCCACAGACTCTTCCAGAAATCTGCTCCGAACAAGATGAAATGGATTTCCTGATGGAGGCGCTGATTATGAGGTACTCCACACCGCAGTGGAGCGCACGATGAGTCACTCATTCAGAGATGAGGCCGCTCACACAACTGACTGGTGTCACTGAATGATTAAAGGAGACAGTCACAGTGCGAAGGACAAAGACTGAGGACGTGACAATAACAATTGTTCATTGTTATGCATGTAATTATCCTCATTCACAAACATCTATTGGGGCTTTTTGTGAATTAGAATAGAATAGAATAGAACGTTTTTATTCCTCCCCCATGGGGGAAACACACATTTACAGCAGCTCCGTGAGAGAAGAAGAAGTTTAAGTAATAATATAAATTTTTTTATACAGACAACTGATGTTAATCCAAGTCGTGTTTGCCTTTGTCTGTGCAGCAAGTTCAGCCATGAGAACATCGTGCGCTGCATCGGCGTCAGTCTGAACATCTTGCCTCGCTTCATCCTGCTGGAGCTGATGACCGGAGGAGACATGAAGAGTTTCCTGAGACAGAACAGGCCACGAGCCGTACGTCTCTAACTTCAACTTTCTGCGCGAGGCCACGTGTGTGTCAGGCATGTGTTGTACATTAATTGGCGCTCTCCCGTGTTTAGGGCCAGACCTCCTCTCTCACCATGCGGGAGCTGCTGCGGATTGCCAAAGACATCGCCTGTGGCTGTCGCTACCTGGAGGAGAACCACTTTATTCACAGGTTCCTATTTACAGCCCATTATTACTGTTGAGAGCTCAGAGTGTGTCGGAGTGTTAGGGCACTGCTTTTTTTTTTTTTTTTTTTTTTACATATTATGTTTTTGTATGTTTTTCAGAGACATTGCTGCCAGAAACTGCCTGCTTACGTGCCCTGGCCCGGACCGTGTGGCTAAAATCGGAGACTTTGGCATGGCACGAGATATTTACAGGTCTGTACAATGAAGCAAAGCATCCTGGTTTGTTTATGGTCTTAAGGGAGGCAGGGTCCAGGCAGCCTTTGCTTGATGTGGTAAATGTGGGACCAGTAAAAAGGCGTTCTATTTCCCCATCGGATCAGTATTTCCTATGTACTTACAGATTATGGTACTTATCCTCTCTTGTAAACAGATGATAAAAGGACTTTTCAGCATCTGACACTGCTGCTTCTCCTCTCCTAGAGCCAGCTATTACAGGAAAGGGGGTCGCGCCATGCTGCCAGTTAAATGGATGCCACCAGAGGCCTTTATGGAGGGAATCTTCACCTGCAAGACAGATACATGGTATAAACATGAAACACGTGATACATGCAGGGAGCAACCACATTAAATACACAGAAGTAGAACATGCGTTCCCAATTTAACCAATTTATTTTTCTATGTCGTGTCTCTTGTGAGTGGTAGAAGGGTTCGCAGCTCTTAATTCCAGTTAATTTAAAAGCCTTCTTGTCATTCTACTAAAGAGATTTTTTCCCCAAATCATTTTACCTCTAGACAAAGTTCTGCATCAAGTGCAGCATTCTAAAGAGCCCCATATATCAAGTGAACATTTTAACAAGACAACGTCAGTATTCAAACCAAACACGGCAAAACACATCAGCAAGCAATCAAACTTTCTTTTTATTAAAATGAAACAAAGGTTTGTTTTCAGATAAACCCTGCAAACATTCTGAAGTTAATAGATTGAATCAGAATTTTAATACGGGGACGTTGGGCAGCGCTGACAAACACGGGCAGAATTTGCTTTGACCACAAAGACGTATTGCTGCACTCAGCAGAGGGACACTGTTGCTTCAAGCTCTTTGGGAGCGCAATGGTTTTCCAGCAAGATTTTCATCCGCAACCAATGAAAAAACAAGTGTGAGCTTGTGCGGCTTCCCATCCACTCACCAGAGCTGAACCTTGGGGGAACAACACTAGTGAAATGCGTCACATCACACTTCACCATCTGCGAGGTTCAAACACAGTGCTCGAAAATATAAGGACCCATAAAGTGTTCTGTAGTTGTAAATTTGTGCTCAAGTGTGTATATAAATGTTATGGGTTTTGTGTATTGTCCAATTGAGCTAAAAGACAATTTGTTTTCTATTAGTGGTTTCTGTTTTCAGACACTAACAGGAAGTGCCGTCACAATGCACATGATAAAAATGCCAGGTTGTAACTGTTGTTCAGAAAGAAGTGTCACTCTGCTGTAATTACTCTGCAGGAAACAGGCATTCATTTTGTCAGAGGGCTGACCACATTCAGGTGATGACCATAGAGCTTTGTACTTTGATGCAGATGTGGTGAATTCTAGCTCCGGCCCAGATGAGATCTCTAGTTGTTTGTGTTGTTGAGTCTTTATTCTGGTGTCAGCTGAAGCCCAAGAGAGCAGGGGAGTGTTGTCTCTCCTCTCAACTATCTGCCAGTGATCAAGACCAGTCAGTTGTTGATCTGTGTCTCCCTCTGCAGGTCATTTGGGGTGCTGCTGTGGGAGATCCTCTCTCTGGGCTATATGCCCTATCCATGTAAAACCAACCAGGAGGTACTGGAGTTTGTCACCAGCGGAGGGAGAATGGATCCTCCCAAAGGCTGCCCTGGGCCCGTGTGAGTGTCCACTGCAAATACATCAGAATGCTCAAGCCTGGATTAAAATGTGCATTTCAACTTGAGTGGCCTGGATTTGCAATTCTCTACAGTAACAGGAAGCGTTTTCTCAACATTAATATTTCATTAAATCAAAACTTGAGTGGAAACCCCAAATTTCCACCTTAATGTGATGTGACTGCTGTAGAGTCTCTACTCTATATTCAAGCCAACACTCACATTCAGTATGTCATATTTCCTTTGATGATTTGGGATTAAATTGGGATCTCAACTCCACTCAGGTTAAACGCTTGTGCAATAAATAACTTGAGAAAAACTGTAAGACTTATGCTTTTAGCCATAAGTCTTCAGAGATGAAGGCACTGAATCTGTTTCATCGACCCCCCTTTGATATGGAAATGTCTAAAGTCTTCTTCATTTTTCTTCTCCTAAGGGGTGAAAAAACTATTTCACCAACACCAGTGACACCTTTACATTGCAGTCTATATAACACACTAGTGGAATTTGTGTTTCTGTGCAGCTATCGGATCATGACCCAGTGTTGGCAGCACTGTCCCGAGCACCGACCAAACTTTTCAACTATCCTGGAAAGAATTAACTACTGCACTCAGGTATCCAGTTCTGTCACATTAACTTAATGAATAACGATTAATGATTGTTTCCTTATTTTCCTACCTTGTACTTTCACAAATACTGATTCGTATCATTTTCATATGATGTTGTTTTCTTTATCAGGACCCGGATGTGATCAACACACCCCTTCCAGTGGAATATGGCCCCAACACAGACGATGATGGCAGTGCAGTAATCCATCCCTCTGACCACACCTCTAGCAGCCTCACACCACTCCTCATGTCCCACCCTGTTACCCAAGACACCTCCTCCCAGCTGGGGCTGTCTTCCCTGGGCCTAGGCTCTACTCCCCTTCCTCCGCAGCCCACCAAACCTCGTCTACTCCTCCAGAGAATGCAACCTGTCCACCAGGAGGTGACATCATACCGTGAGCCGCTGCAGCCGTCTTGGGCTGAGCCTGTTCCTGCCCCTGGTGTGTCAACGGCGGCAGCAGGAAGCCACTGGCTCCACCCTGAGCCTCTGCACCACCGACCCTGTTCCAGGAACAACTCCTCTTCGGGAAGCCAGAGGCTGAAGAACAAGACCAAGAACCTGTGGAACCCCACATACAGCTCCTGGGTTTTGGAAAACTTCAGAGGGAAGAAAACATTGGCTCACACTCAGTCCATGCCTCTCTCCAGCGTGGAGTCAGCCAACACCTCCTGCAACCCAGCTGTGGAGAGCAAGGAGGCTGGGAGCGACAGCACCAGCAGCTCCCACCTCAGCCCTTCCAGCCTCTGCACTTCCTCAACTCAGTCACCTTCTCGCCAGCCCCAAATTGCCCAGAGTACATCCTCACATAAGACCCCAGCAGGTGTGACCATGAAAGCTGGCATGGACCTGGCTAAGCTCCAGAGTTTCCCCTGTGGTAATGTCAACTATGCCTATGACGAGCCAAGCTATGAGGCAGAGAGTCTACCCCTGGTTATACCCAAAGCCTCAGAAGCCATCACAAACACCAGCTCTGCCCCGAGTGTCTCCTCAGGGACCAGCCTGGGTCTGACATTAAACTTCCACCCCCCTTCCTCTTGTGTGCCCAAACTACTGCTGAAGCGTCACGCCAGCTATGGCCACGAGGACGTGAGGAGACACGCCAAAGCTGAGAAGCCCACACGTGACCGAGACTCAGGTTTTTCTCTGTCCGAAGACCTCAGCGTTACCCCAATCTGAGAAACGTCTGGCTGTAGCAGGGATCTGGATTTGTATTAAACTAAGATTTCCCCAGGAACCAACTCTCTCACACACTAAAGGAAAAGCTCTGGATTTCTGGAACAGAAAGCATGACCACAAAGACTCGGCCACATACACCACAGCAAATCATCAGAACTCTTGGAATGCTGGAAAACACGCTCGAACCCTGACACACACACACACACACACACTCAAACACTCATCTGCACCGTGATACTAAGAGCCAGTGCCTGACTTTTTTCCTTGGCCTCTGATACACTGGTAGCTGATCACTGAAGCTCAAACACTGGATGACAGACAGACCTGCACTTTCGCAACATTGTTGGTGCAGACTGTTGTTGTCAGACTTTTTTGTTTTATTTGCTATATTCTTTTTTTACAACAGCTTTGGCAGAAGTATATGTTACAGTATTGTGAATAGTTTGCCGTATTTAAATGTACAGGAACTAAAACAAGCCAAAAAACACAACAGCCATTTGGGAGAGGATCGTTTTCATCTCAGCAGATCAAATTACTCATAGCTTTTGTAGAAAAGGAGTATGGAGTTGCGATTTAGTTTCATTGTTATTCATACGTACAGGAAGTTGTAGTGCTAGGAACAAGAATCTAATTTGCTGTCATCCCAAATAATGTGAAGACAGATGATCCCAAAACTACTGCAATAGCATCTTTCCAAAAAAATTGTCGGTTTTTTCAACAGACTTGTGCCTCGAGGTGAATTCCTGATCTTTGAAAACAAACCTTTCAACAAGATGTCCACTTCCTTTTGAATTGACGTTGCTCAGTTGTCATGGAGATGGTTATGTTTGTTTTTACGTTGTCCAAGAGGGGAATTTATGTATCTCATGATTATAGATGTTTGTGGAAGGAGATTGTTGTGCCAGTACTGTAAATATGAAGTTACAACCAGCAGCCACTTTGCTAAGCTAGTGATTGGAAACAAGGGGAAATGGGTAAAAAAAATACATACCAGCAATTTTTTCAGTCACATTGATTTGCGAATACACATTTGATTCAATCGGTACAAAAATCTGAATTAAAAATTATTAGGGTGTTTTGATTTGTTAAGGATTACAGGCTAGCAGGCCAGGCTAGTGGTTTCCCCATTCTTTGTTTTTTGTGCTAAGCTAAGTGAACCGAATGCTTGCTATAGGGGAAGCGGTTAACAGGGGGAAACAGTGTTAATGACCTGTAACCAGTAGTTAAACACCATCCTTTTAGGACACATTTTTGTGACATTTTAAATTTTTCATTCTGTACAACTTAACACAAAAAAACAAGTCAAGCATCTCAATCTTAGAAGGCATTGCTAGCTATCCCCAGAGGGCAGTGAATGGTTTGTGGGTGCAGATGATCTGTAGTTTTTTTTCCCCTCATAAACTGCATCAGTCTTTATAAGAGTATGATTTTGATTTTATTTTGGTCCTCTTATTAAACATATAGAATGTGATGATGACCATGCAGCTGTGAAAATATCGCCATAGCTATTTCAGTACTCACCTCCTTACACTGGACTAACCTGTTGCATTTGTAGCCATTTAGTTGTTGATTTGACATTTGTATTCATTTATTGTTTGTAATGAATCTGTATCCATAGTTAATCACTGCCATTATATACACGACACTGTATCTGCCGGTGCCGTTGTGTTCCTCAGCAGGGGTGGAGGTGTTCAGGTCTGAAATACCAACCGTGCTGCTGCAGGTATCTCAGTCTCTTTACTGTACTTTATTTTTTCATTCTTATTTAATCGATTTAGTAAGTTGTATTCTAGTATGGGTCTTTGTTTTGAGCTTAAACATGTTGATAGTATTTTTACTACCTTGACTGTATGGTTACATTTAGAGTATATAAGGGTTCATTATCTTATAGTTTTTAAGTTTAGGCTTGCTGATATTAGTGAATTGTTATCTCAGTTGCAAAATAACATATTCAGAAATTTTCACATGCCTGGCTGGCATCACTTTTTTTTTTATAAATCTAATTTTTGGTTCATTATTTAGTGAGAGATTTCTGCAACAACAGATATTGATTTAGGCTGAACTTATATTTCAAACACTTCTTGCAGAGTGTTTATTTTTGAGGCCTGGTCAAGTTCTTTTCTTTATTCCTTAACTAGCCCAAAGGTGTTAAATCTTAACCAACAGTGCAAAGACATTCTATGCAATATATGGTCTTTCAAACTTTAATCTTTTACCTTAATGTGCCCCAAATAAATCATCAGTCCCAACTAATATATAAAATACTTGAAAATAGTGTTTTACTATTAAAAATATCTATTGTCCCTTTTTAATTCTGCGTGGATTTCATTCATTTCATTTGTACATCAATCACCGATCAACCAACAAAATGTGTTGTAACAAACAGTGTGTCTGTATCTGCAGCAGCACAAGAAGTGAAAATATTTAAGTTTGATTGCATGAATAAAATCAACAACCAATATAAATTGATACTCTGTACATGCCAGTTTAACAAAACAGTGACACTGATAATACAGGCTTATACGTATGCAGTACTATACTGACAAAGAGTTATAATGTAGTTGTATGATTATACGAACTATGACCCAGTCTCTACTATTAAACTGTGCTAAATTGTGCTTTAATCTCACACCCAGGTTAAGACCTATATAAAACACAAAGTGAAGCCAAAGCATCTCAACCATACCATTAATCTCACCTTATCCATGTTAACAGATGGGACATGGGCTAAACTTAAAAAGCATTTTGTGGTAAGTTTCATTTAGTTGAGTAATTCTTAAAAAAATAACAGGCTTAGAGGTCAAAATTGACACCCGAGATTTGGTTGGTAATTGATAGAAATTGGTGGTATAGACGGGACTTTGATAGCATGGCTCATTCCTGGTTAATATCTAATATGATCCGAGGTGTATCCGAATGAATTGATGTCAGTTTCTGAGGTTTATGAGAAACATCCCATCTCTTTAACTGAAAGGCAAAAAGGCTTCACTTTCACCTCTGTTCACGCTGCAGGAAGCTGAATTAGTGTCAGTTCATTTGTTCAAACTAGTGACAAATTCTCAGCTCCTCTCAGTTCAGTGTCTTTTCTTGTCAGTGTTAGTATCAAATACTATGATCCCCTGTTGCCTAAACTGGTAAAAGCTCTCTGGGATAACTGAGAGACTGAGAGACCTCAGTTCACATCAATGTATGTGAATCTCCTGCAAGGGACTCTGATCCGTGTCCATTAAAATATTTTGAGTTCCTTGTTCCTTCGTATTCATAGGTCAGAGGTCATTGGCCATCTGTTTTTTCCATCTGGTTATTTTCTTTGGTAACCGAGCAACAGGTTTGTTCACTGGCACCTCTGTTGCTCACAGACTCCAAAGTATGAATGAGGTTTTCCAGCCCCCACAGGTAGCCATCCTCACGGTTGCCTTCCTGCCAGGGAATATCATGGTTTAACGTCTGGCCCTCTGGTAAAGCTGTGGTCTTTCCAAAGTCAATAATCCAGACTTGTGCATTGCCCGTGTGGTCATGGATGAAGAGGAGAGAGCTGCCAATGACCTGTGAACAAGACAGATGGTTTATTATTCATTAACTTCTGCATTTCTTTCTTCCGCTCCTTGTTATCCATAAATGTCGACAAAGGATAAACCTGAATAATGAGTAACACTGAATCCTAATCAGTTTGAGCAATACAGCACAATAGAGAGTGAGATGAATGCGCAGAAATGCAAAGACGTCAGCGATGACTAGCCACTGGCTGTTGCCAGCACAAAGTGATAAAAGTGGTGTACGGGCCAGAATTTAAAATGAACGTCCTGATAAATCCTGATAAATTACCTCGTGTCGTCTGAAGAACTCTGATGTCTTCAGTGCCTGCTGGATCTTCGTCAGTCTGCTCAGGTACGACTTCTGTATTTCAAGAAAATAGTACTTGGTGTTTCATAAAATATAAGCAACACTCTGTGGTTTGATAAACATTTTTTTTTTTTTTTAATTTATAATTAACTGTCGGACTGGGTGTATTTAGAAATGGGTGTCTGATGCTGTGTGGAGTGAACATGTAAAGTAAAGCATATCTTGGGGTCATTACGTGTGAAAATATTATATATGCGTAAACGTACTATGATGTTAGCGTTCCCGCAGACAAAGTCTTTGAACATATGGATGACGTCTTGCTTTGATCTGGTTTTCTTGAAGTCAGTCCGACACGTGCCGTCACATTTCTGAAGAGAGAAAACAGATTCAAGTTTAAGTAGGAAAAGTAAAGAAACAGTCACTGAAAAATATGACGTGTAGGAAAAGTCAATAAAATGACTCAAGGTTGACAGTCAGGGCGTGGTAGAGGTTGGTCGCAGGTAAAACCAGGCTAAAGGTGAAAAGAGCTGATTAGGAGCAGTGACTTGGTGGAAGTGTGGAAAAACTCAGGGTGCAGCCACCCCATTGAAAACATTCTCAAATGCAAATATACCTGATCAAAGTTCACAGATTCAAACACATGAGCACTTTTTTTTTCTCTCAACAATGAAATTCTAATGTCTATGAACGGGAGGACTTGTGTGTGGATCTGAATAACGATCTGGATTTTATGAACCAAAATAAGTTTATTTGGAAGTGTGACCTTAATTCAGAATGGATCATTGCTCTGTGTTTAATGGAAATAGTTGAACCTTCTGAGCACAGTGGTTTATGGAGGACATCCCTGTGTGAGGGTAAAGTCAGACATGGAGTGAGATGGCTCAGGCTGCAGCAGGAGGGTTTATTGCAGCTGCCTCCAGTTAGATAATCAGTCCCCCGCTTAAATGTGGCAGCAGGAGAGCTGCCCGCAGACCGAGGGAGACAGAGCGCGGAGCTGCCCCACGGACACCTGGATGAAACGGTCCAGTGAGAAGTCGAGCAGTTCACTTGGCAGATTCATGTTTAAGGTACTGGATTTATGTATGAGTGTTGAATTCTGGGACTTAAAGTATGATACTAGTCACTGTGCTTGTTACAGGGGACTTTGCCATGACATGAAAATGCCTTATGTAAGAATCAGTGTATCAAGTTCCTTCCTTTCACTTTAACGCGTCATTAGCCATAGTGGAGGATTGTGCCCTCAGTGCCCCTCTTACCTTAGGCACATATGTTTACATTTATTATAACTAGCTTTGTGAATGCACATGCTACTCCTCAGCATTCAGACTGCAAGAATTCTTTACACACGTTCTTCTCTTTTAAGGCTCTCTGAAGGCTGTATCACTCCCTCTACCTTGATCCCTTCTATCCTGAAGCCCAGAGTGTTGGTGGAGCTCATGGTCTCTCTCCACTGCATGTAGCGGGGCTTGGTGACGCCTTGTTGCGTGTGCTCCTGGGGAGTCGGCCCTTGGCTGTCCACCTCCACCATCTTCTTGTACAGGTCCTCCCTCGGCTTGGGCCGCTCTCGTGCTCGAACAAGCTCCTCCTCCAAGTAGGTCCTGAAACAGCCGGACAGAATCATCCTTGAGGTTCAGGAGCTGAGTTTTTACACACTAATATTATTATTGTAGTGCTCTTTGCCTGTAAATTAAGAGTCAGATTTACTTTGAGGATTGGTGTAGTATACATACACACCCATGATATTATTAAACAGATACATGGTGTTCTCTGAATGGGGCCACTGTAAGTTTCCTAATGAAGTTACATTTTTAAAAATAAAAACTAAACTATTGTGAGAAAGACATCTGCATATTTATAAGTGAAGGCTACAAAAGTGAAGGCGGCTGCATTCATGTCTCAAAATATCATTAGACAACTGCACACCTGCGTTCAGCAACACATTTACTTTTTGTCATATGCACACATGCAATCATGTGCAAACAGATGTGGATTTCAGTTTCAGTTTGGTCGCCACACTTCCTCTGTTCTGCGGAGGGAAGCTGAGAGGAGACTCCAGCGTGCAGAGTTTAACACTAACAGTCTGAGTGTGCCTATGTGCAAGTTAGCGGTTTTTCAACCTTGTGGTTAAGTATTTTCCACAAAGGGGAGTCTCCAGGGACACCCTGAGCATGCATGCAAAAGTTTCTGTATGTGCACCCTCAGTCACACAAACACATAGAAAAAATACCAAGTTCACACAGGCATGGGTGTCCAAACCTGCAGGTCTGTGCATGCATGAACGTGTGTGTGTGTGTGTGTGTGTGTGTGTGTGTTTGCATGTGTTTGTGCTCGTGCACACGATACAGCAAGACTCTCCGCCCATTGTGGCAGGAAGCCAAGCATATAGCCTGCAGTTACAACAGGTGTTCCCTTGTAGAGCAGATATGCTTCATGTACAGTCCCCAGATGGCACTGATCTCATTCATATTAACACGTGATTGACAAACATATCAAAAAACCTACACTTTAAAGAAAACATGCCTTGAAAGTTTGTTTAACCGATTGAGTTGTTTCTATAGAATCACAAGTGGCGATTTAAATCTTCCTCTCTTACCTGACTCCCATCTTACAGTCCATGACATTGGGCAGGTCAAAGTTTGCCAGCAGGTCGGCCATATGGAGGAAGGACTCTCCATCTCTCTCCACAACGCCATGGTAACCGGGAACAAAAGGGAGCAGAGCGTCGTCCCTCAGCTCTTCAAAACACCGCATCTCATTCTCTGAGAACTTCTTCAGAATGGTGCCCTCATCTGCTGCTTTGAAGTTACCTGAAGTCAGATGAGGGACAACATTCCAGGCAGGCAGGACAGGCGTTTAAAAAGTGCAGTACTCTGAATTAACTGCCAAAGAACATACAGCACATGCAGTCCCTGTGTATGGGAATGTCATAGAGAACATGTGGTAACTGCTGTACCTGGCCTAGTCCCCATTACTCAGGTGGTGACCTCATATCCTGCAATTTTCTCTTGTATCATCGAGTACCAAAAAGAAACAAGTCGAAGCCTGCACACCACATACTGACAATCTGATTTCCACAGTGTTGCAAACAACATCTCATGGTCTGAGCAGTCTGATGCAATGTGTACAAGTCGCACCTTTATGCCCAGCGAGCTGAACCCAGTTTAATTTTCTCCTCTGGCTCGCAGCGATCGGCCAGTGAACGATCGTCTTTAACTTCCACCACGGCTTGCTCTGAGGAAGACATGAGAAAGCAGATTAGGACAGATTGGATTGGGCAGAACCGAGAGGTTTGAGGTCTGACTGTGCGTCCTTGTTAAAACATCGATAACCTGATGACAGGAAGAGGAGCTGTAAACTTGCTGACTTTAGTCTGCAATACAGCATCTGGGTAGAAATCTGATCGCACGGGCAATCTGATGTCAGGCCTTTTGGTTTTCCACTGCCTCCGATCTGGGTCAGTTCGGTAGAAAATCCTATCTGCTCTCTGCATCTGTACTCCGCGCCTCTGGCTGTGGCAATGGACTCACACCTATGATTCACAGAGTATATCTCCACAACTGGCTATTTAACATCAGCGGCATGAATTTACAGCTAACACTTTACTAGTTAAGGGGAAAATATGAGGTTTTAATACCAAATAAATTAGTTACACCCACCACACCACTGTCCTTTGACATCCCACTTCTGTTTTACACCCACACACATGCAGTAGTATGAAGGTATATTGTGGGGGGGTGGGACTGTGTATTTATGATTAAGGGTGTTGTGTGTTTTGGTCATGCAACTCTTTCCGCTGAGAGGGAATTCAGTGAATTTGTTTTTCTTGGCAGTGTTCCTGTTTTTATAATGGTTGTTTGTTCTAGGATTCATATCCTGTCATCCCTGGATTCACCTTCTTTTACTTCTTGTCTCTCAGGATTCACCGCCCACACACACGCACATGCACATGCACGCGCACACACCCACTGGAGAACACGGTAACAGCTTGCCGATTTCACAGACACAGTTGTGCTTCTCCCTTACAGGGGACAGCTTGTTTTATTCCCTCTGAGAGAAATGACCAGATCTCACCACTTTAACTGTGATATTTTTATATTTATAATCAACACAGGCGGGAAAAATAAACATTTATATAAAACACATTTAACTTCAGGCCTCGGCCACTTTATTGTACTCTGTGCACTCTGTGTGCCGAGTGAAAGGGGAAATGAAAGAGGGACACACTCGAGCGTCTCACGGTTCACATGGCTCACTAATAGCTGAACTCTGCAGTGCTCAGCCAGGCTTCTCTTAAATGTCAAGCGATGTGCTTCACTTCGTGCTAATGTTTACAGACAATACTGGGTCATGAAGGTGCTACACTTTCACAAACCAAACGTTTGCTTCACCGCTGCAGGTTTCGGCTTGCTCGTCATTTAATCCACACAAACGCTATTCATAAAACTGACAGCACTGTGAGAGAAACACGCTGGAATCGTGCTGTATAATAATGCATTGTCAGCACACAGAGAGAGGATGGATGAGGAGGTTTTTTTTCGCAAATAGTCAAGAGAAAGAGCGATGCCATAATGACACAGCACAAAGACGACTGAGGCTAAAAAAAAATAATATGCACAGTCAAATTAAATTAGTTATTTGCTTGGAGTACACTGCATCAGTCCTTCACGACAGAGCTTCTCTGCTGTATATCTATTCTATTCATGGCCCTTGTAAAGCATTGCGTTCATTTTATTTCCCAGCAAACAAACATCTGGGGATACAGCTTAATTTATTATACTGCAGAGGTCAGTGGGCTCTCCAATACTGGACATGAGGTCACTTTAATCCAGTATTGCAAATGTATTTTAAATCATCTTCACTATTTCACACAGGAAGCCAATAAATAGATTATAAATAAATAGTATGTTTATATTTCTGGTATCCTTAGACCACCTTTTCAAAACCCTATTGATGTGAACACAATGACGCTCTGTGGGCAATATTATTATCCCACACAGAGCCTGATTTGGAAGCGTCACACTCTTCAGCCTTGATGAGTTTGAACTGATAACACATACAGGTTCCACCGTCAAGTCAGAACTTGGCACAACAGGTTTGCTTCAAGTTTACTTACGTAACATGGGGAGTGTATCACAAGCTGCAGGAGTGGAGCTGTTCTCAAAGGCTTTGCTTAGGTATTTATTCTTTGGTTGTCTCCCAACTTTAAATCATGCTGATGTGGACCACAGCCAAGGTGTCAACCCTTGTTGTCAGATTCCTAATTTCCTACACAGGGCCTGCGGTGTGTGTGTGTGTGTGTGTGTGTGTGTGACACACTTTTTTTGATCTCCCTGCTGTGATGAGCCAGTTTGTCCAGCTGCTTGTCTGTTCCCACTCTCTGCTGGATGTCCTTCTCAACTCTCCTCCCCGTGTCCATTCAGGATTCATCTGTATTATATAATCAAAAGCCCCAAAAAAGGGGCCGTAAAAATACTTAGAAATACTTCTCACTTCCTGAAGTGGCTCTGCGTTAAATGCCAAAAGTCAAGGCTGAAATTAGCGACTGACCACAAACTGCGTTATTACATTGACACGTTGAAATATTTGTGTGTGCGTGGGTGTCTTTGTGGGCGGGGGTTGAACATGCAAGAGCATTAAAATGTTCCTATTTTCAGATGTGGAACAATCAACACCTTTCCGTTTTGAGTTTGTATGACCTAAAGAGCTAGGCTGTTGTGCAGACACACAGGTGTTTGCACAATCATCCATGTTAGGACATTGCATTGACTTCCATTCATTGTGAACAACTTGACCAAAAACGTGACCTAACTCAAGCTAAGACAAATTCATGCCTCATTCTTTAACCTTAACCGAACCACAGCTAACAACGTATTCCTAACCTTAACCAGGACCTTGGAGTTTATGCTTGTTAGGACCTATCTCGAGTACTACCGGTCTTGACAAGGTCAGTGGAGAATGTCCTCAAGGGGTTAACACACAGGCTTAACAGACAGTGTGTTTTTGCAGTGTTTCAAACAAAGTGACAGCTACAGGCCTTGTATGGAGAAGGGAAGAAGAAGTTGTAGAAATATAAAACATACACACATACACACAATGAAATCTGAATCAGAGTCTTGGTGGCGCGATGACAGTTGAGACAAAAAGCAGATTGTGTTGAAGAGTAAAGCACTGAAACATGGAGGTGACTCATGATGGTTGCGCTCAACTTCCCTAAAGCTCACATGGACGGACGATGATTGTGTAAAAGCTACAGCTGCAAAACTATGTGCTGTTCTGTTCCACTCTGAACGCAGAAAATCCCAGTTGACGCTTCTGAAGGGTGCAAAACAACAAAGTGCATGCAAGCAGGATTCAATGGAACTGAGAGACGCATCGGCCAGGCGTTAGACTGTATCGGCCAAGAATGTGAAAGGCAAACAAATAGCAGCCTCAGCGTTTATTGAACTAAAGGCCAAAGCTTCACCACTGGTCTGTGTGCTGAGGGCGGGACACACACTCTGTGTTTAAGGTCAGAGCCTGCAGTGCCAAAACATGAAAATGACGACTAGCTGATTTGACATTTAACATTCAACACTTGCCATTTACGCACATTAATGTGTGTCATTCGTAGGACAGCTATCAGCTCAATAACAGGGGTGGTGTAATAGAAGCCACAGCACAACTGTGTCAGAAGATGATCTGGCAACGCTAAGTGTCATGTTGGTGTCAGTTCACACAGCAGGATCAGTCAGGTGATGTGAGAGCTTTTGATAAGCCATTAAACAATAACATGATTTCAAAACTTCCTGAAGGTATTCCTGTGTGCTCTCTGGGGGGGGGGATCTCAAGGATGAACAAACTATCCTGGAATTAAAAAGTGACCTCTTCACCATGGGAAATCATTCTAAAGAACTCGCTTTAAATGAATCATTCTGTAGGTACCCCTAAGTGAAGAGCTGCAGGACCCAGATCTTACTCAAATTAAAAACTATTATTGTTATTATTATTATTATTATTATTATTATTATTATTAGTATTATATCTTCACCCAGCTCCTCTCCCTTTTCTCCGCTCACTCCAACAGGTCAGGGCAGATGAAAGACAACACGTGGACTGGTTCTATCAGAGATTTGTCATTTTAAAATCAGGTTGCTTTTTCTCTGCACCATCTTCTATGTGCCTGCTTGTTGAGACTGTGCACATAGATCCCAGAGATCTCTTGGGAGGAAGTGTAGACTGCTGGTTGTTGTTTCTCCTTTTTGAAAACATCAGCGCTTTACTGTATTTCTATAAAGGATGCTGCTTTGCAAAGTTGCACATGGGGGAGGCCAGGTGCTGCAACGCGTCCCAGGACATAGACCGGACCTTAGCTGTGTTTGGCTGAGGCATGTATGGTTGCATATGACAGCTTGGGACAGAAAGGGTTGTATTAAATACGTGAGTTGTGCTTGTAATCTAAGTCCCAAAGTAACCTGGTCATCGTGTGTTGTTTGTTCACCCACCTCTCCAGGGTCCACCAGGTGCTCCAAAGCGATGATGCCTTTGCTTTTGCTCTCGTTGTCGCTCAATAAGTCATCTTCGGACTCCACGGCAGAGGAGCCCGTGGAGGAGATGGAGGAGTTGGAGAGCTTCCTGCGCAGGGGACCGACCATCTCATCATCCCAGTCCTCCTGCCGCATCTCCCGGGAGCAGCCGCCCCCCTCCGGGGTGATGGTGACCTGCGGTACCCGGCGTGGATCCATCACTGCGGTCGGCGGCGCACCGGCTGGGGACGAGGGGGAGATCTGAGCGGCTCTCTGGAGGAGATCATCGCAGATCTGCGTGGACTTGGCGACGGCTGTTCTTCGCTCTGAGCGGGACCCCTCGTTTACTCCAGTCCCCGGGAGCCCCGAGTCCTTGGAGCTCTTTCTCCTGCACTCTTTGGGCATTGGAGCGCCGAATCCACCGTCAGGGCGCACAGGAAGAGGTGCAACGCTTTTGACGCTTCAGCCTTTAAATCTGATCATGTCACTTTGACAGAGTTCAGGCTGTGTGCTGTTGTTCTCAAGCTGCTTTGCGCCACTTCCTCGTTGATAGTCGCGGCTTCACACAGGATACCTCTCACTGCTGTGCGCGCAATGACGCGCAGGGGAACCCCTCTCTCTCTGTAGCTCTAGCTCTCTCTCTCCCTCTCCCTCTCTCTATTTATCTATCCATCCGTCTATTTTTCGATCTCACGCTCTCTTTCTGACATGACACTTTCATGTATTGCCAAAGAAGAACATTAAATATTAAAGACAGTCACAGAATCACTTTAACAACTGCAGAAAGAATAGTTATGAATAGAAATGTATAAAATAAAATTAAAAAACAGATGTGGCAAGAAGTTGATGAGACAGAACATATGTACACATTTATGCTTGCATTTCTGCATATAATGGTTGGAAATGAAGATCTTTAATGTACAGTCCCTGGGTTTATGCATGACTATGAGTATTTGTTCAAATTTGTTTAGGAATATGATGGCATGGTGTCTATCCCTCCACCTTGAGGCCATGCCTTCAAGCTAATCTTTAACTCAACATTTAACTTTGAAGCCAGCGTGATTCCCTCCGTATTTGTTGCATGTGTGTAAATAACTCACAGATCAAATGCAAACATATCCTCATTTCAAGGTTCAGAATAAAGTGACTCCTAGTGGTGAAGTTGCATGCTACGCCTCAGCTCACCATTCCCTTTCAAACATGACAGATAAATGGCAGCCTCCAAACGTCATGAAAACCCAGAGGGGCTTTAGATTGTCCAGTGTGGGCTACGGTACAAAAACATGGTGGGGACCTGCTCCTGGGGTCCTTTTCACAAAGCAGGTTCAACAAACTCTGAGTTGACCAACTCTGGGCTGTCAAACTCAAGAGTTTTCGGTTTCAGAACAGGTTTTAAGAGTTAGTTCAATCAACTCGTGCATGAATCCCTCATCAATGGAACGCAGATAAAAGGATTCCCCATGGCAACATTCTTTCACCCAAATGTCACACACTGGACCTTTCATGTCTGCCCGCTGCGCTGGGCTCTACATACTCCAGTCCAGCAGGTGGCGATACTAGATACACGCGCCCAAGAATGAGGTCCACCCCTGTGTGTCCTGACCACTGACGTCCCCAGGCCACAGACTCTGCAGGAGCCTCACGTCCTCGCTGACTGTCGCTCCACCAGAACAGACCCAGTCATGTTTGCCGTCAGACGCGCTCTCCACCTCGGCTCCAGGCTCTCCGTGTCCGCGGCGGCAGCGAGGAGAGGGTGTGCAAGCGTCCCGGTGGACGACGTGGTGAACGGACTCTCAGAAGACCAGGTCCAGGTTCGTGAAGCTGGACACACACAAACGGGGGAAAATGGTGCAGAGCAGACGCTCGAGGGACAGTTATTTAATCCCGGGGCGCCAGTGACGCGGTGACGTAACGTTAGCTCGGTGCGAGCAAGTCCACGCATCGCAGTGAAAACATGCGTGACGTTTGCTAACGAGGGCTCGCTGGTCAACGTAAACACTGGCTGACCACTTTTCAGTCAGTCCAACGGCGGTGCATCGCGAGGTCAAGGAAACATGTGAAGGAGAAGACGTGAGGAGTTAGGAAAGGATCAATGAATATATGAAATTGAATGGAACGCAGCCCTATACCCAATAGGCGTATTATTGCAGCGTTATAGAACGTTTTTATTCCTCCCCCATGGGGGAAATTGTACTGTATGCTTATTACCTTTCTGTCTTATGTGGTTTGCACAGCTCAGACAGACGGTGCAGAAGTTCCTTGCAGAGAAGCTTGCACCTCAAGCTGATGAGATCGACAAGACAAATGAATTTAAAGGAATGCGGGTGAGTTGAAACTTTTCCAGGCAACCTGGGATCTCTTAATAGTTCTGCCAGAGATGATTTAAATAAGAGTCATTAACAGCACTCATGGAGCATGATTTCTGCATTGGTAACTTTTCTTGCATTATTTTTTTTTCTCCAGGAATTCTGGAAAGACATGGGGGAGATGGGGCTCCTTGGTATCACTGCTCCCGGTACGATCCTACAGTATATGTGGAATTACACTAAGATCTGAATCTCATTTGCGTGAAGTCAACAAATATTAAGTTCATTTTATTGCATAGACATATTCACATTCACATTCACATTTTCCTCCCTTCATCTTTTTCAGTGGAATATGGAGGCACAGGGCTGGGCTACATGGATCATGTCATCGTCATGGAGGAAATATCACGAGTGTCAGCAGCCATTGCTCTCAGTTATGGCGCCCACTCGAACCTTTGTGTCAACCAGATGGTGCGCCATGCAAACGAAGAGCAGAAGGAAAAGTACATGCCCAAGGTCAGAATCTAAACAGTTCATATTGTTTTAAAAAGGATTGATTGATTGAATAAAATAAAATTGAATTAATGCTCCATGTCCTTCTTGCTCTGTACCTTTTGTCAGTTAATGACCGGAGAGCATGTCGGTGCGCTGGCGATGAGTGAGCCAAACGCTGGATCGGATGTCGTATCAATGAAACTCAGAGCCGAGAAGAAAGGTAGGATATCATAACCTCAGGATGTTGTATTGGATAAACTGTCATAATAAACTTTTACAAGAGAAAATAGGACATAACAGCTTCTCACCACTATGTCAATAGAGGGGCAGGTGACTTGTTTAAGTCCACAAAACAACATCATATATTGTTCAAACGAGATGGCCTGAAACTGTGTGAGAAGTTCCTTGTTTGAATTACACAAAACCCAGGCTGCATTCACTCACACACACACACACACACACACACACACGTCTCCTCTTTTTTTTTCTCTGAACACTTCTGTTAAACTCTCTGTATTTTTACAGGCGACTACTATGTCCTGAATGGTAACAAGTTCTGGATCACTAACGGACCAGATGCTGACGTCCTCATAGTTTACGCCAAGACAAATCCTGAGGCCCATCAAAAAGGCATCACAGCTTTCATTATTGAAAAGGTAGATGCTGCTAAGTACAGTGTAGAGATTTAGTTATTGTCAGAAGTCACCTGTTACTCAGGATATTATGAGTTTTACATAGTTGCCTTTGTATTTTGTGAAAACAAATAACTATAATGTTAGTTACTGCGTATGGCTTCTACTGGTAAAAGACCACGCGTACTGATTCCGACCAGTCATACATAGAACATTGCGCGATAGGTAGCAACAGCATTATCAACCGTGTTGTTCACATATGAATGTGTGTTTGTAGGGAACGCCTGGATTCTCCACGGCACAGAAGCTTGACAAACTCGGCATGAGAGGATCAAACACCTGCGAGCTGATCTTTGAAGACTGTAAAATCCCAGGTTTGTGTTAAAATACTAACACTGCCTTATGATAACTTGTGTAAAACACAATATTCATAGGACGCCTTTTATTTCGGCTCATTTTTACCGCAGCTAACGTGTTTTCTTGTTTGTTGCAGAGAAAAACATCCTCGGTCCGCTGAATAAAGGTGTTTATGTGATGATGAGTGGCTTGGATCTGGAGAGGCTGGTGCTCGCATCAGGACCCGTTGGGTATGTTTTTGAGACAACACATAAAACTTGATGGGTTGTGGGTAATATCGGCTTTCTCACTCATGATTTAAATAAATATTGATCTGTAAATATGATTTTTGGCTTCAATCTTTTTTAGTTTTTCTTTTTTTGCATTTGACATCGTATGAGTTTTTGTCAGATATTCCAATAAATGAGACTTCAATAGTTTACTTAAATACCATTATCACTTTACAGCATCATGCAGGCAGTTCTGGACTTTGCTATTCCCTACCTACATGTCCGAGAAGCTTTCGGACAGAAGATTGGTGAATTTCAGGTTTGAGTTCAGGCCTCTACTTTCTTACAGTGTTGGACTGTTTTATTAGTAAATGAAATGAAAGTTGGAGTAACCTGCGTGAAACTATATGTTGTTTTTAACAGCTAATGCAAGGCAAGATGGCTGACATGTACACCAGACTGAGCTCCTGTCGACAGTATTTGTACAACGTCGCTCGCGCTTGTGACAAAGGACATTTTAATGCAATGGTGAGGGGGTTTCTATTAACTATTTATGTCCTCCTGTTATGTAATTTCACTGTTATGAAATGTTTTTGTAAAACTCCTCCAGAGTTACAGATATTGAGAAGTGTTTGGCACATTGATTCATTAGTTCCATCTTTGTACAGGTGTTTAATTTTAGATCTGATCAAATGTCAGGTTTTCTCAAAGTTCTAGGTGTCCTTTGTTCTACTTAGGGCAGATATTCCTTAGCATGTTGTTGTGCTTTTTCCCTGCACACCATGAATGTGTTGGTTTTTGTTGCAGGATTGTGCTGGAGTCATTCTGTATTGTGCTGAGAACGCCACTCAGGTGGCTCTGGATGGCATTCAGTGTTTGGGTAGGTGCTTTATTAAAGTAAATAACTTGGCAATAAGTTACTAGAACACTACCACAAAGGCAGAGGGTTGTCTCTCTTTTTCTGGCTCTTCTTCTTCTGGCTCTTCTTCTGTCTAAACTGAATATGATTAGAATTTGGAATGAGCCTTATCTAAAGCCAACTGTCTGTTGAAAGATTTGCTGTCAGTAACGTTTAAATGACTGTGACACACTGTCTATAACCTGCATGTCACTTGTCAACAGGTGGGAATGGCTACATCAACGACTATCCTATGGGACGATACCTACGTGACGCGAAGCTGTATGAAATCGGCGCGGGCACAAGTGAAATCCGCCGGCTCATCATTGGACGAAGCTTCAACTCCATGTTCAAATAAGCTCAAGTGAGAAAGACGAATGCTGAGGAGTGGATGATAAGGATGATGATGATGATGATGATGATGGATGGACGGTGATTCACACCAAGGCCTTAACATATAATGGGCTGGAGCTGCTGTTTGGACATTGTGGCTTTTTAGAGTTAGATTCACCAGGGATTTAAATTCATATGCAGTAGAGGTGGCAGAGTTGACAGTGCTGTTACATGAAATGTTAGTTTAGTGTCTGAAGTGGCCTTCATGACTTTTTTATGTATGAAGTTGTAGTTAATGTGAATTGATCACCACTGAAATATCAATTTCTCCACATTAGATCATTTATGCTTGTGAACAGATTAAGACAGACTTTCCTCTTTTGACATGAATTGTGAAATATTTAAAAAATGGCTGCTTTTCTTTGTTTGGATTCATCTTTTTTGTATTTTGTAGTTTCTTTGGACCCCTGCTATATGTTGAAAGATTATTTTAGTTGTCTCTTGAACACTCCTTCCAGAAATGTCAAATCTTGCTGCTGCATTGTATAATTTATTTTGAGGGAAACGGATGCCAGGGGCCCAGTGTTGCTCCAGGACCTGTTGGCAGGTCACTGTTCTTTGGATAAAACCTAACAAACATCCAACAAGGTCTTTCTCTAAATTCAATCATCACTACAGTTGAAATGGAAACAGTTGTGATATTTACTGCGATTTACTGCTTGTAACATAGATGTACATTATTTCAGTGCAGACTGAAATGTGTTGATATTAACGAGTAAACATAAACCACTGTTTTATATCCTGTAAATCACCCCCACTCAGATGCAGTGAGACCTATTGATGTTCTCTGTAAAGGAAGTTTGACAACCAGTGGCTGTAAAGTACGAACATGTATGATATGAATTAATACAAATAAAACACTGAATTTTTTCAACAGCAGCATTTTTCCAGGCTCCTTCCTAAAGGATCATATTCGAGATTTATTTTATTTATTTTATTTGCCAGCTTCATATTTAAAAAATAAAGCTCCATCTGCCCTGATTTATGATCAGCAAACACACAACTAGTGTCTCTTGAACAAACTTCTAGAGGCAATTCCTCTTTAAAACTGTATTTTTGTCAGTTTCCTCTCAGATCGAGACTGTTTGGTCAGACTCTGTCACTGCTCCGCTTTGATCAAAACACTGCAATGGTCCTAAGGGTTTGCATTGCTCTCATGTTGTTTTATTTCTTAACCTCCCCCAGTGGGGAAGTAAAAAAGTGGCGTTTCAGATCTGAAGTCCCTCATGGGCTCCCTGCTGGAAGATGTAAAAAACCGTGTCTGCTCTCTTCAGTGTAATCACAGACGACGGAGGTCATGCTGAGATGCGGGTGCAGTTATAGTCCCACTGTATCCTCTGATTTCAAAGAAAAAATGACAAAAACAAAGCCAAACACAACGCACAGTTTTCTGTAGTCCCTCTGTATCTACCCAACACAGAGCTGTTTGTTTCCAGGAAGGCCAGAGGGGAGGCAGTCGCTCACACTGAACCATCCCATTACATTTGAATAATACATGGGAGTTCTGTTTCAGGGTGGATTTTCCCTTTGCAGGAAATAAGGCTGGTTTAAAACATTGATATCTCTGCGACTGCGAGCTAACGGCTCAATGTGACTGGAGAGGAATGTTACTGTTAAACATCACATTCAGCGTTTACCCTGTGATAATGTGGTCACAGTTAAATCTATCCTGAATTCGTTGAATGCCTATAATGTCTCTATATATAAATATATCAGAGCAGTGTGGAGTGTGGTCTGTTTTTGTTCTCTTTGAGAAGAAGTGGTTGCTATTACTTCAATTGTATTGGACTTGGCTGCAACACTGTTTACCCCTGAAACTCCAGAAGTGTTTTGTGGACTCAAACAATCCCCCCCCCCCCTCCCCTCCCCTCCCCTCCCCTCCATCAGCTCAGTGGTAAGGAGGTAATGAAGGAGTTTTACAGTACGTTAACTGTAATTGCTTTCACTCACAGCAGTTCTTTATACAATATCACTGTTAACACAGTTGTCAGGGGCACTGTGGGCTGCAGTGGACCAGACACTCCCCCACTGGTTAGACTGGTCAGCCTAGTCATCTTACTCCAGGATTGTGGCAGTGGTTTAAAACATATTTAGCATGTGTAAAAAACACTGCAGTATTTATACTTTATCTTTATTTATTTATTTATTTTTTTAAGTTTGAAGTGGTTTGAGTTTGAAGTGGTGTTTTCATTTGTTAGTTTGTAAGTAAGATTACTCAAGAGCGGTTGAGCAGATGTGCTGATCGGGAAGATTTCATGCAATACAACTAGGCAATAAAAATATTTCAGGGACTTGATTTCAATGAGTGATCGGCTTGATTAAATTGAAGAACATTGTTGGACCGTGATTACACTCATGGCTGATTTCAGTAAATTTTTATATTCATTTTAACTCTAAGACCAAATAAGGACTCAATCAACTGAACGCTTAAACAAAAGAAGCAAATGTGAATTGTTGAAACAAACAGTTTCCCTCTTTTTTGTGACACTGACATCGAGCAAAATGCCAAATTTACTCGTTTACGTGTCCCAGCTCCTCAGATGTTTTCAGAGACGTCGGCCTCCTGTTGTGAAGTGGCAGGTGGCTCATTCACTCATCAACAACACAATGACAAGATGAAGGATGATACAGATCATCGCAGCACCTGTGGCACAGCTCCCACTTCACGCAGACGCTCAAACACAACCAGTCAGATTTCTATCTTTTTTCTCTTTTATCAGAACAATTAACTCTACAGTTACAAATGTTTAATTTGTCAGTCACCACTTTCTGCAGGTAATTTTTTTTTATTTTTTTTATTTCATTTATATCTAATAAGTGATTACAGGGCAAATAACATGTGAGGAAAGCTGTGTGTGTATGTGCGTGGGTGTGTGTGGCTGTTTGGCTCTATTTTAAGCAGGAAGTGCTCCTCCCTTTAGGGGGGAGGCTCAAACTGAATGCCTCATTGTCAACTGGAAGTTTCCTATTTTACAGTTTTACAGTAAGCATCTGAAGTTCATGTGCGTCATTAACGCAAAACACTGATGTTTGTTGGATGCTGTGTGACCTTCTCTCACAAAGTCGGGGAGTCGCACAGACCACCAGGATGATTAATATAACTTTGTTTTACAGAAGGTAAACAGAGATGGATCATAGAAATGAGAAACCCTCTATTCAGGGCTGACGTAAACGCCGTGCAGTTGTTTTGGGCCACAACTGCTGGAGGAGGCCACACGATCACGCGTGTGTGATTTGCTTTTGACCCTCTCTTTATTTCAGCATATACTACAATCACGGTAACTGTATATTTTGAAACAGACTTGTTAATTCATGTGCATGTGTGATTTGGTGGTTGCCCTGTGAGTGTCTTGGGGCCACCAAGGTCCTAGGGCCGGCCCTGCCTCCATTAATGTGGTGTCCCTCGTATGAAAGACAAATGCCTTTATTTATCATCTATTTATTTTTATTTTAATACATTATACTGGCTGTGCTGTTATGTGAAATTGCCTTGTGCTATGCTCTGATATATTGTGTTGTAAAATATATATAGTATATTCTAGTAAAGTATGGTGTGGTTTAGTTTAACTAGCACAGGAGGGTGTGATCGTGATGACCACTTCCTCCACGGTGAACACTGTACAAAATAAGTCCCCAACACAGACCCCCCCCCCCCCCCCCCCCCCCCCCCCCTGTTCGGGCCCCCCTCCCCCAGCATGTGTGCGTGTGGCAGCAGCTCCACTGTCCACGGACCCGGGACAAAGTGCTCCAGCAGCGGACAGCTCCCAGTCACATGTCACGGCAGGTTTTCGCTCGGAGCTGCAGCTTCTCCCCGCAGAGCAGCTCACTGAGGCCGGGGCAGAGGAGCGGCCGAGCCGGGCTGCGTGTGTCTCCACCGGGAGGAACACGAGTGTGAGGCGGGGGGCTTGGAGACATTAACGAGGTGAACGCCATCTGTCAGCCCCAGCAGGGGCGGCCCTGCTGCCGGCCCACGGTGGACATGTGGACGTCCGTGGCCCTTTAAGAAACTCCATGTTTTCGCTACTTGATGCGTCAACATAAAAAGCGGATGATGCTGTTATGTAAAAACACGCTGAAGTCGCTGGTAGTTTGCTGGAGGACGCCTCTCCGGATCCTTCGCGCCGGGACCGTGGATTAAAGTAGAGAGAGAGGGGGGGGGGTTATTTTTTGACGCGCGGAGCTGCGCAGTTCGGAGTGGAAACACAGAGAAAGGGCTTCGGTCGATGAACTCAACATGAGTCCGCTCCCACTGTGTTTTCCTCCTGCACTCGAGGGCAGCGTACACCTGACGCGTCCCCCCCTTGTCCTGTGGAAGTGATCCGTCTTCTCTCGGGAAACATCGACCCCCTTCCTCCTCCTCCTCCTCCTCTTCCTCCACCTTCCTCCCCGGGTTGAGCTCGGTCTGCGTGAAGGTAAGAGTCAAACTCTCACCGTGTAAAACTGAAAGCGTCAGGACAGGATCGAGCGATGAGGCTGCAGCTGCTGGAACAATGTGACACACACACACTGATCCTGTAACTTCTACTGCTCATCTGTAATAGCACGAGGATACGGTGAATGTGTGTGTGTGTGTGGGGGGGGGGGGGGGGGGGGGGGGGTCTGTCAGGTGTAAATCGAGCTTTGACTCAGCTCATGATGGTGGATAATGTCACAGGACCAGTTTCTATTCTGTGTGTGTGTGTGTGTGTGTTTGAGGCTCCGCTGCTGAGGAGTTACTCTGTCGGACGTGTGTTTGTTTAGTTGGGGGCTTGAGTTGCTGGTGAGGACTGAACAGCCTGGCCAAGAGTGATGTGGACATCCATTTTCACATTGCTGATCATTCTCACCATGAATGTGATATTATAGTTTAATTGAAAGTGTAAAGAGAGGTTTCTGCTCCTGAGTGATATTGCTAAAATAATAGTGCAGTAATTCTTGAAATCATTAGTATACCGAGGGTTAAAGTTGTACTTTTACTTTTCGTTACTTGATACTCCACTTCTTTTTGAGAGAAATATCGTTCATGACATTTATTCTAAAACAAATGTAGAGCTTATAAATGACATTGCGTTAATAGCTAGAACTGCATTATGTAATTCATGTAGCTCTTACTTGCCTCAGACTTTTTAGAGAGCATAATATTTGTTTCAACTTGAAATAAGTGCACACATGTTTTACGGTAAACTGTGAACACGAATCCACATCTTGCATTGCAATATTTGCTCTGTGAAATTGAACTTCAGTGCATGTCGGCAAACAAACACTGGCACCAGCATGTCAGCGAGAAGCTCACATTAATATTTTGTGCTATCTGCTGTGATGTAAAAGAAATGACATTAGTTGAACACTGGCATGAGACGTGTTCTACTCTTGATCAAGGCAGGCCAAGTTTTCAGTGTGACAGCACATGGTGATACAAAGAGGTCGTTCATTGTCTTCCACAGAAATAAAAGAAGATTAAATCGGCAGATCAGACGTGTAAAAACTAGACAATAGACACCATAAACCAGTGTAGATATCTTCCAACAGAAAGAACGGACAAACTTTTACAAGATATGTGATTTGAAAAAAATATTTTTAGTCACATTGGATCAAAAACTTGATCCCTGATCAGACGGGGACGTGAGCACGCACATGCAATACAAGTTGCCTTCACGATGAAAACATAATGATGTTTGTAAAAAAAAAAAAAAAGCCTCATGTGACCAGCGAGGCAGAGACAATAGAGCGTCAGTGTGTGGAGGTTGTATTTGTGTCCAGTCGGTTCTCCACAGCCCACCTTGACAGGCCTGTCATGGCAGCGTGCTGAGTGGAGGCGCGGTGGCCACACGCGAGCCGTGAAGCTGAATATCAATCCTGCGCATAATCCTATTATTTCTGGCAAAGTGTCTTGTTATGGCAGGAGAGAGGAGGAGGAGGAGGAGGAGAAAGAGGAGGGGAATGTACTTCATGTCACCCAAACACAGC
The DNA here is from genome assembly GCA_016785235.1 of Pseudorhombus dupliciocellatus. Lineage (NCBI taxonomy): Eukaryota > Metazoa > Chordata > Actinopteri > Pleuronectiformes > Paralichthyidae > Pseudorhombus > Pseudorhombus dupliciocellatus. Next base: position 4,135,026 of record JAFBJW010007502.1, read on the forward strand.
GTCCTCCTCCTCCCTGCTGTCCCAGAGGTGACAAATACTTCCTACTCAGATACAGACTGCATGTGGTCAGAAGACACTCCAGCAGATAACTGAGCAGCTAAATGTTTCCATCCTTGAAAATAACATATAAACGTCTGTTTTGGCGTAAACAAAGACAGGATACGTCCCATTTTCCTTGTCATCGTCGCAGCGTAGTGCTCCTCAGAGTGATGTTAAATATTATCTAACAGGAAGTCAGCAGCTCATCGGGTCTGATTTGTTTGGAGGCCTCTGAGTACAAACTGTCTTCTTTTATGTAACTTTTCCAACTACTGCCGTCACTCATTGATATACGCTCCATTTTTCAGAAGCTCCAGCTGCAGCACACTCACTGTTTCTGTCTTGATTCAGGCTGTGTTTGCAGGATTGGTTTGAGCTGTATCTGTTTTTATAACGTCAGAGAATCTCACATGTCCAAGCTGACTGTTTAGGCTGGGTTGGAAACTAAGTTTGACGTTGCACAGCGCTGTGGTTAATCTTCTGGTTAATCTTCTGAAATTATCCCGAGAATGTATGCAAATGTCTGCGTCAATTGCTGCAAACATTCTCCGAACTTTCTTCTGCTGGGCCCCTGAGTAGAAAACTCTTGATATTGGGATGTGTAGGTTTTGTTTTGCCTCCTCCTCTGATGTTTCCAGAGATTTCTGTCCGCTGTCCTTGTTGTGATCGCATCTCAGTGAAGAATCTCCTCCTGTTGTCTGGACATTCCATTCAACGGTTTTATTCTAATATTATGCAAGCAAAACTGAAAAGGACAAACATTGAAGGGAAAGGGCTCCAGCTCCTGAAATCCAACAGATGCAATGAAAAACACTTTGGCTTCTGTCGCGCCTGAAGGACACAGGAGGAGATTGTGCAGAGGGCCTGGGTCGAGCATGCAGGACGATTCTGCTGAAACCACAGTGTTTTTGTTTACGGCATTTCAACTCAGTTGTCGTCTCTCATCAACAAAAGCTCTGAAATCTCTGTGCCTGTTTTGGACCTTCGTCCTGCTGTATTCTCACATGGGCTCAGATGGATATTTCCCAGAATTTTAACTCATTAGGGGGCGGGCAGGAAAATGTCCAGGAAGTTTATGGAGCAGCCGATTTGGAATTTTGTCTTCTCCCTTGCCGCCGCTCTAGAAGATGTTAGTTTATCTTTGACAGCAGATTTTTACAAACAATGACAACACATATTTGTATATTTCTGGCGTTTGGAACACATTGGAATGTTTCTGCCTTTATTTCTTGTGTGTAGTTTTTCCTTCAGGACCTTCTTAGTCCCTGGTAAACATTTACTGCTAGGCTCCTAATCAGAAACCCCATTTTCTCCCACGTCCACTCAGGAATATACAGCACAGAACGCGTAATGATGAAGTCAAGAGTGTAATTTCCACTGGGAACACTGATCTAAGATGTCCTCTTTCAGAAAGTGTGCGCTGAATGCAGCCAGATTAACCAAAAGAAATAAGTGGCACAGCAAATGTTTCGAGGGTTCTCTGCACCCCGGGTTTTGCCTCTCAGGTTTCTTTGCCTTGTTGATGTTTGTTGTCAGGGATTGAAGAATTCAACAAAGATATGATTCCCCCCCCACCCAAAAAATATAAATGTTGTTTTAATGATTTAATTTCTTGGCAAACATTCATCCACATTAGTCCGAACCAGCTGAACACTGGAGGTAGAGAACAGATGCCTGCCTCGCCCTGTGGGTAATCCGACCTCAGCTGAGATCTGGGAAAGTGGCAACAAAAGAACAAACCCAAAAAAGTACTAGTAGTATCCAGTCATATTTGGAGGAGAAACTGAAGTGGAATGGAAAAGTGATCTCCCTAAATGCAGTAAACAAGCATCCCAGCTGCCTGACTCCCTGGCTCCACTTTAACCCACTGGCCTTAATAGATTTTGATTGCAAATACATTTTCCCTCAGTTTGCCATCGTTCTCACCATTTTTGGCTCGCTCACTTATTAGTTTTACCTCCGAGTGAAAGGGTTCTTATCAGACTAATGACCTCGTTACCACCTGTCTGACTTCGGTGAGGAGATATTCTCAGATTTCATCTGACACTGTGCTGATAACAGCGCCAGTGTAACCAAGAGAAACCACGAAATTAGATGCTGGTTTTCAATCACGTGAAATCCCCTTCAATTTTAAATTTGGATGTGTTCGTTAACTCGAGACTTAGAGCTCGATCTTTTTCGATTGTCCGGGTATTTGTCTGGTTTGAATAAGCTCTGCATTGTGAGCGGCCCGGGATTAGCAAAGCAAAGCTGGGGCCTGTAGTCCTCTAAAAGCCATTAGCCACCACCTCTCTCTCTCTCCTTCTCTCCCTCTCTCTCTCTTTCCCTCACTCACCCTGGCTCAGTGCCCAAGACACAGCTGTGAAAATTACAGGTCTGTTTCATGGAAACATAGAAGAAGAGGAGGAGGAGACCCGTAGTCTGGCGTCAGCTGTCGGCCGGCCCACAGCTGCACTGGGTGTTGGAGCTTTCAGAGCCGGGGGTCTCGCTCACTTCTCACACACAGTGGGATTGTTTACACGGGAAATAAGGAGTGTGTGTTGGTGGAGAGGGAGGCGCCGAAGCCTGTTTGGCTGAGGCCGAACACAACAGAACAGAAGCCCTCAGTGTGATTGACAAACGTCAGGCTCCCTCGGTGAAAAGCACACGGCACTGAGAGTCCTTCAGTTTGGCAGACGCTAAAAGCATGACTGAGTCCATGGCAGGTGGGGATGGGGGGTGGGGGGGCAGCGGCCTCCTCCTCCCCGTCGCTCCTTCCTCACTTGGGCTGATGATCCAGCGAGAGGCCTCCTTCTATCAGAGACTCATTGTTCGTGATGAGGACGACAGTCTCTCTCTGTCTCAGTTCTCTGTGCTATTTCAATCCATCGCTCTCTTGTCTTTTCATTCCTCCCCCCTCCTCCTCCTCCTCCTCCTCCCCTCCATCGATGTCTTCCCTCTTCTTCTCTCTCGCTCCTGCTCTCAGTCTGTGTCAAACGACTGTATCTCAGAGGAACTGTCGAGCGAAGAAAAGCAGAAGGGCGCATGTAGGGGGAAAAAAAAGTTTTCTCTTCATTCTTTGAGATGTGAGGTGTGAGATTCTCCCCCTCTCTCCTCCGCTCTCGTGCTCTGCTTCGATCTTTCTGACTTCAGTCTTCATCACTGTCTTTTCTTCACTTTCTGTGTGATTCCCTTCTCTCTCTCTCTCTCTCTCAGTCTTTTTTTTCTTCCTCCCCTCCGCTGTCGTTTTTGCCCAACAGGCTGCCTGGCACCTCGCCTCATCTCTTTGAAGAGGAACAGTAGAAGCAGATAATCACACTTCCTGTCCGGTATCTGCTCGCTGCTGCTTAACTATAATCTTTACATCTGCAGGCTGCACATTGATGCTGAGGAATAACGGCTTGCTCCTCACTCTGCTCTGTCGCGGACCTTCTTTAAAGGGTTTCTTCACACTTTAGTCTTTTGGGCTGTTTTTAACTTGTGTACTGATTTTATTGACTTCCACCCACTTTTTCTCTGTCTCAGTTGTTTCAGGCCTGAGTCGTCACTACGCATCCGCTGTGTTTTCATGTGTTTTCCATGGGCAGTCCCTCACATGCTCTCTGATGCTGTGGTTCTGTGATATATTTTTTTTATTTAAATGTTTTCACTTCATACACTTCCTTCCTTCAGATGTCGCTTAACCCACATTAATACTGTGCTGTGTCAATGACTTGTTCTCACAGCCCCTGCAGTCATGGATCACAATGTTTCCGTGCGTGACACAAAGACACCACATACGCCTGTTTTCAGGCCTTATGAATCACTTCACTGGATCACTTTAATATGGACGATTAATCTCAGTAAAATTATTAAATTGGCTACACTCCCCCCGCCCCAACATTTGCTCTCGAGCTACGTGTTGCTCTCCTTCATGTGGCAACGCAAACCACAGTGGTTTGGTGGATGTTTGTTGCATTTTTGGTGCATTAACACATTGTTGTGTGTGTGACCACAAGCACTGCAGCCAGGAGGGATACGGTTCACAAGAGGCAGCGACCGATACACATGGCTACTATTTTTGTTGGCTCTAAGAGATGGTGATGTTGAGGAATGAATGTGTTAGTCCAGCCTGTGCACTTTGCTACAAACATCTTTAAAAGAGGCTGAGCCGACTAAACACGGACCAGTTACCTCCTCCTAAAAATAATCTGTCGGTCTGAGAGTGTGCGGTGGATATTTTGGTAAACTTTTTGTTTACAGTGCACTGATGCCCTGGCAGCTCGTGGGCGGCTGCTCTGTAGCAGAATCTGAGCTGTGACTTTTCAAGCAGGGGCAAGTGGAGGGAGGGATCAATAAAGCATCACCGTGTTATTTTGCTCACCCTGACGCCCTCTCTACGTTCTGAATGACAAAGTCATCATTCACAGTGGATATCTCCCTGAGATGAGGCTACCAAAGGGCTAACGCTTAAGCAACGCTGTCTTGTTACCAGGACAGTAGGGCCTCCCTCTGTAATTAAACAGGTTAGATTTCCGTCATCTACCTGATCCATGGCTGATAGCTGATCCAGCTAGATATGAGCAAAAAGGCCCAACAAGCTCTTTATATTCGGTCAAGCTGCACCACATTGCACACACTAATAGATGTCTGTTCCCTAAGTGTCTCTCATTTTTCATAATCAAGATCCATTCGTTCCACGGGGATGGAAATCAATGAAATGTCAAAGTATGCCTCACATTGTCAAAAAAAAGGTGAAAGACAGTGATAAAAATCTTTTCTTTAGCCAGAAACTTGTTTCTTCGTGTCCCATCCTTCAGCGGAATTTCATGGAAATCCGTTCGTGGTTTTTGTGTTATCTCGCTGACAGGAAAATGATCCTACAAACCTCACTGTTGAAGGGAACCATTGCCACCGTTCATGTCTTGGCTCAGTCTTCCTCTCCCTGTGTAATGTTGGCACGAAGCTGGTAGAGACGAGAACCAGAGCTGAAGGGAGAGCGGATGTTGGACAGGTTGCCAGAAGCACAACTTCAAATGGATGTTTATGTATGTTCTGTGTCTGGCAGACGTATAATGAGCCAACTTCACTGCTAACAAGTTCGACATAGACGCTGGGAAGTGTTGCGTTTGTGTTCGCGGCTTTCTCTGCTCCCCTCAGGTTGAACAGAGAAGTTGTTTCAAGGCTGGATGAGGAAGTATTAAAGGCCTCCAGTGGTGAGGACAAAATGAACACGTGAACTTACACATCTGCTCTATGACTAAGCGAGTCTGCGAGCGAGACTACGGCCATACCATGATAGCATTCTCTTTGCACAGAAGAACCTTGGCTCTGTAACTGAAAACCACATGGCCGCTCACCTACGCTTGGGATTGCTCCCCTTTGCTTGTGAGCAGTTGTTGCAGCATTGGACTGCACAATAGCAAAGACAACAATGTCAGCAACACTTGTAATTAACTATATTGTGTTCCACACTGGAGGCCAAGGATAATGATTGGTTGTTGTATTGTGGCACAGGGTCATGTGACGGGAGCCTAACGAATGAGCGATGGCTACGTCACAACCGAAACAACCAACTCAGCAAGTGTTTTTCTACCTCATTGTTTCAGAACGTTTCTGTCCATTCGGACTAAGAACAGTTTTCAAACTAAAACGCAGCCCAGCAGTGTTTCCACCCTTCTCCATTTTATTGGCTCTAACAGCTCCAGAGTTGTGTGGATGACAGGTGTGTCTCAAGCAGAGTTGATGCCTTTCAAATGAAAACAGAAGTGTGGATGTGAATGAGTGACTGAGTAAGTGAGGGAATGAGGGATTGGGTGAAACCCAAATTTACACTGGTCAAAAAACCTCCCCACACCTGCCAGCATCTGGCTTTTGTCTGCAGTGGGAATGGACACAATCAGAATTCACTCCAGGGTCAAATGACTCTGCACTACTCTTTTTTTCTTTTCTTTTCTTTTTTTTTTTTTAAATCAGCTCTGGCTCCGATTGGCATCTATGGAAAAATGACAAATGGATGAACATGAGTGGAGACAGAGCAGACCAGGCTTTTCATGCGTCTGTGAGGCTGAATATGAAGCACCATCTTTTCTATTTTTTTACCATGTGGGTCCATTAAAAGAAATAGAATAAAACCCTCTCTACTCGCTAGTTTCGGTGTAAAAGAGATATGAGTGAGTGGTCGACTGCTTCCTGCTCGCGGGAGGCGTTCACCCGTTGCGGCCGTCTCTCTGCAGTGCATTGCAGAGTGTGTTTATTGCAGAGCAGGTCAGCTCTCAGCAGTCTACATTCCCTCAGCTTGGTTCGCTGCTCATGCCTCATTAACTCAACACACTCGGCTCGTTTACAGCTGTTAATTACACAGTGTAAAACTGACGGTGGTGCGAACAATCTGCATTTATTCCTGTAAAGCTCGATTCTGACTTCACACCAGATTGATAACCTAGTGCCTCTCAGAATCGGTTGGCTGTTAAAAGACGGAAACAGTGCAGATATTGAAGTTTTCTTGTCAACTGTACACCGACCGAGGGAGTCCATGGAGCTGAGCAGTCGTCATCGACTGCGTGTGTGTGTCACAACAGGCTGATCTTATCAGAAGCAGGCTTATAAATGAGGAGCTGGGACAGGTCGCTCATCCATATTATTAGATTGCATATGTCATTAAGAGAAGAGGATACAGTAAATGAGGATAATTAAGTGGGATACATGCTTCTATTTTCTGCTGTCATTAATCTGATGAGGGGGAAAAACAGTGGAATATTCCTTTCGGGATTCATATATTTGATGTAGTGCTCATTAGTGACTTGATAGTGATCGTATACTTAATAACTTTTATGTGGCTGTTGCACTGGGACTGTCTGTGCTCCATGGCTTTATGATGTAGTCAATCATGTTTTATAGTGTTAATTCTAGAGCTACAGCGCCCATTTACATTATTGATTAATCTTTATATGTCATCAAATGCTGACAAAGGCCCAATGAGACATCTCTACATGACCAAATCCAAGAGCCGCTCAGTGTTCTGTCATAATAGTGTCAATGACAGTGTTAACTGCACATAGAGGGAGTTAATTGTGCTCTTTACTTAATGATCTTATTCATAATCATCTTATTATTTCTGCAGCATCACCATATGGATTTCAATATAGTGAGTTTAGTGAGCTTCCACCTTCGTTGTGGAAGCTGTCTGATTTGTGTTCACAAGAGTTAAATTTATTTTCCTCACTAACTGGAGAATAATATAATGTAATGTATCCATTGATCGTTCATGTTATGAAGTCATTCATGGGTTGACTGTTTTATTTTATAATCACAGTGATTTTTTTTTTTCATTGCTCATTAGAGTGTGTTTTATGCACTGAAATACTTTGTTATATTTCAATAAGGAATCCGGTGAGTGTAAAGTTATTTTACGGTACTGTTCTCATACGATAACTCCCACAGGAGCTTTACTTTGTTAAGCAGAAACAAGTGTATAATTCATCTTAGGCGCATTGTACGCACAGTGGTGTCACTTCGGTTGTGTTTTAATATGGACTGATTGGACAGTTTACAGTGAAATTGCTGTTGTAGTTTAATATACTTTACAGCTTACTATCAGTATAATTTCCTCGTTTGCCTCTTTATTAAGATGAAAATAAGGAAGAGCTATATAAGGGACTTAAAGTTATTTCACAGTTGTATCATATAGCTGTATTCTGTTGTAAATTATCGCACACAGCTAGTAATGATAATAACAATAATAATAATCATCATCATCATCATCATCATATCCCTCACTATACCACGGAAAGGTTGATGTCTCTATTTTTAAGAAGTGTTCTTATTGGGAGGAGTTTTTTGTTTGTGTGTGTGGGGGGGGGGGGCGCTCTGGGTGCCAAAATAAACCCCAAATATTCCACTCATTGATCTTGTATTGATGTATTTTAAGGCGCGCTGGATATTGAGGAATAGTGCGAAGTGTTTGACTGGAGACGGAGTTTAGTCCCTGCAGGAGTATCACGCAGGGATGTCCCGGTGCATGTGAATGCAGGCAGCGCATGGATATTATCTCCAGCATGCCACTTCGGAAGTAGGTCACCGCTCACCGATTTGTTCACCATGTCTCCAGCTACCGTGGGCTGCTCGCTCCGCGGATCCCTCTGCAGCTCCGCCGCCCCGCCGCGTGGAAACTGACCGAGGGAAGCGGCTCAGGACGCGGACGCCGATGCTTTTTTTTTTTTTTTTTTTTTTTTTTCCTGGATTCGGACCCGCACGGAAAGGTAACGACGATCCGCGGCTGTGGCTCCCGTCACAGTTCGGGAGGAAGGAGGAGGGGAGGTGGGGGGTGTCGGTGCGTGTAGGCTGCGTGTAACTACTCGGGCTGTAGCCTTTACTCCTAACACTGCTAATCGCGATAATGATTCGCGCTGGTTGTCGGTGACATCCGCCGGCGGCTCCTCGCGGAAACGCACGCCGACATCGATCGAGGATGTCCGGGTGTCTCAGACTCGTTTCCCCGCTGTGGAGCTTTTTCCTCCACTTCTCGTGTATCGCAGGCTGTCACAGCCACACTGTCCTCCACCACCACCACCACCATGGCCAACTACACGCTCCCATTAATACACCTATTATTGCGTTCAGAGCTGAAATCACCCACATCGAGAGGGGTGCGTGTGAGCGTGTGCATGGAGATGGTGTTGGTGCTGTTAGGACTGTTGAGCTGCGTGTTGGCTCCAGGAAAGTAGAGTTGATATGCACTATTATCTGAAGCAGCACACCAGCTGCCTCAGGGCTTACTTCCCCGTGTGTGTGTGTGTGTGTGAGCGACAGATCCACACCGTGTCCTTGTTCTCAATGGGTGTGTGTGTCAGGCAGCCTCTTCCTCCTCCTCCTCTTCCTCTGTCCGGCTCCTGATCCACATGACACCACAGTCCGTTAACGTGCCATCAAGCAGGAGAGGGGTGATAATTTGGTGTCATGGATTAATCTCTCTCTAAGTAGCTTTTATGTGTCAGTCATGCTCCATTTACTTTGGGTTGCATTACATTTACGACGCGTCTTTCCATTTCACCTTCTCCCTGGCTCCCAACATGAGCGTCAGGGCCCTTGAGAGGGTCACGGGATAAATCTGAAGCGCCGCTTGAGTATTTAAAGCATAAAAAGAAACCGGTTTGGACAGTAAAACTAATCATTATCACAGTATAATTTATTTTTAGGGATACAACAAGTCCAATAGATATTGATATAATTCTAATTGTGAGGAGATCAATTACATCGTCGGTCAACCTCAGATTTCTCAAGTGTTTTGTTAACATCACAGTAATGCAAATCTACCTCATGTAAAATGTTTAAAAGTGTGTTCTTTATGAGCAGAGAAGGGCCTGAAGGAAAATAACTGTTAAACAAGAGGCGTATAAATGTCCTATATATATTTAGTCGTATAGTTACTTGGAGACAAATACATTTTTAAAATTTGAGTCGTTATTATTGATGAAACCGCTCAACAGTGTATAAAATAAATAATATTAGCTCCAGGCTAACTAGCTGTGAGATATAAATGCTGCTCATAGGATCAGTGATAAATAAATAAAATTCTGTGACGTCTGAATAAAATTCTCAGTCATTCAGGTCACGATACCCACTGGAGTTTCACACGAGCACTTAACTAACGTGACTTGTGTTTCTTGACGTCCTCTCACCTCTGTGGACACACGTACAGCTCCCTCAGGCCCTTAAAAGAGAATTCATCTAGTGTTTCGCAAGATAAAAATGATTTATTCATCAGAAGTTTGAAAGGGAGAAACAGATTTCTGAAAAAATACTTTTCTGATCCAGCGATTTCAAACCTTGACCATTTTACTGTCAACAAAACAAAATGATGCTTCAGAGACGTCGTCTTGTGCCATTTCTCCAACACACCTGCTGTGCGGATGCTGTTTAAGTTTAGGAACAGTCAACAAATGTGAGCATATTGGACACATATTGGAGCTTTAACATTGAAACATAATTAGTAAAATGATCTCTTTGATGAATAATCAGTTTCCCCTGGAATCACAAGACAGTTATAGTAATTCACGCCCTGTAACTTGAGATAAATGTTAGTAAGAACTGGTCTGTGTGTGTGTGTGGCTGTGCAGAAGTGCTCTGTTTAAAGTTGGTCTAGACTTAAAATCCTTCCTGGGTTTTATGTCGTCGTGGTGAGCATCCAGATGCGGGGAATTAATGACGCTCCGCACCGAGCTCTTGTCTTTTCCGTCTTGCTCGCTTGTCTTATTCAAATGAAGCAACTTGATTTGATATCCACAGACAGGAGCTCAATGTGAGGCTCCTTCTGTCCTCTCGTTATCTGGAAATTAAATTTCTCTCTCATGGATTGCATTTCACGGTTCACAGAGTCATTCGGCAGTAAGGGCAGACAGAGATGGTTTGAAAATGTCCAGTCAGATCGTTGCGTCCACTCCTGAGTCGAGCTGGGTTTGTATTTTTAGTTCCGTTCCACTCCCGCTGTGTTCTGGGTTGTTTTAATAGCACATTAAAATGCTTCAATAGAGACACAGAATTATGTTCAGGTTTTTAGAAACATCCCGGACAAGCGTCGTAGTCATTTTACTTTAGGCAGATAAGATTATTGCTACAGAGAGACAGACACGTAGGAAAATAAGACAGGCTCTGTTTGCTCCTTCGTCGTCGAAGGACTCTGAGACAAACCACAGTAAGTCCTGCTTTACTGCCCCTCATTAAATGTTACATCATAGCCGTTTGTCGTAGCTGTTCAGTGAATCTGTTGTTGAACTACTTAATATTATGTAAGAATATCTCTTTTATTGAGTAATAACTATTCATCATTGTCCCTTTGACTTATACAGAGGTGTTCAGGACAGTGACAGTATCACACTGCTAAGATCTTACACGCACCTATGCACCCCTCATTAGGCCCAAGTCTTGTTCCCCATGAGGTCTACTGGTCTTGACAAGGTCAGTGTTTGTGCCGGAAAATGTCCTAAAGCTGCATCAGAAATCTGTACAAACACACACACACACATACAAACAAACACACCCACATCTGCACACGCACATGCAGTACAATCCCCTTTAATCACCTACAGCCCAGGCGCTGCTATAAGTGGCTCACTGATAAATAAAGATGACATTTACACATGACGTGATGCGATGTATAAAAAGAAACAGCAACGGCTAGAGCAGCATTTGTTAGGTATATAGGAGCAGGTCTTAAGGTTCTGGGTTTGAACCTGCTGGCATGATGTCACCCTGGATGGACGTGTGGTTGGGTGGGTGGAACCTTGGTTGGATGGGTGGTGTGCTTGATGTATGGCTGGGTGGGTGGGTGGATGTGTCGCATCACAGCCACTGAAACAGTGAACCGTTCTACAAACTCTTCCTCCAAAGCTCTGCACTTTGGATTATATCATAAATTTCTGTGGCGCTACATTCCTCCTTTGTTGTATTTTTACTGTGTTTTCCTTTGTTTTATGTTTTACTGTGATCCATCCAACTAAAACGGTCAATAAATTGATGACTTGACCTTAAGACGGACAAAACAAAACACTGAAACCTGTGACTGTATAGGCTCTAAGATATTGAGAGAAGCATTTTGACATTTTCAAGCAAAAGGCGACAATCTGCAGCAAAATCAATATTGTAAATAACACACTAAACTAGTCTTGCATTATGTTGTCATATTTCCTACAATAGTGTGAAGGCACAGTATGGGGTATTTCATAGACTTAAATTGGAGCAAATATAGAAAAATACATGTAAGCAGGGTGTGAAAGGAATTAGTTCCATTATTGATTCTGTGTATTTTGAATTGGCCATTATTGGAACTGGTTGTGAAACCACTGGGTTTTTTGTGGCGGAAGAGTCAGTTAATATATAAAAATGGCTCTTGTTCACTTATTTCTTAGAGGTCAAGTGGAGTAATTGTGTTTCCGGCGCGCCGCAGCAAAAAGAAGGATGATCCATCTTTTCCTGATTCACGCAGGAGTGTCATTGCATAAAGGTCACAGGCAGTTGATTCATCCGTTCCTTTAAAGGTTTTTCTCTCAGCGAGGTGTTTTCCGTGTTGAGAGGGCAGAGGAATGGACAAGTGAAATGCACACGTTCAATCTTATTTGCTTCTCTTGCAAGGTCGCTGCCGTAGATGTTTTGATTCACTCTGTACCAGCTTGTTGACATGGTGACAGGTTTCTGAGTCTAGTTCCGATAAACCCCAGATCAGATTACAGGTCAGTTCACCATCCTTGTTTTTGTAGGACAACGATTCCATAATTTGACACCTCTCAATGACACAGGATCGTTAGTCGCCTTTTGTATTAAGAATATATTTAAAAATCCATAAAATAACATGTATTATGTCCACCATAGACGAAGATGAAAGGGTTATGATTGACAGCTGAGATTGACCACTGTTAATCCGAGCTTCTTACCACGGCTCCTTCCCCCGATCACGGTTGTGCAGTCAGTCTCCAAACGTAACCTTTTCTTCAAGGACCTCTCCTTATGCGCTTGCCCTGATCTAAGTCTCACCACCATTTTATCACTGATGTCTACAGAGAGTCTCTTTTTTCTTCCTGGCTTAGTTTTTGCTGACGTGCGCTGTGAATTATGGAGATTTCTCTGCACAGGTGTGTGTGCTCTGCCTAATGAATTCAGTTTGTCGCAGGTGGAGCCGCTAGCACCTGACTCCATTTGCCGCGAGCAAAAGGTCTGAATACTGTCATAAATGAGTATGATCTGTTTTGGGCATTTAATGCATTGGCTAAATTATATAAATACAAAAATAAATAAAGTAAATTGACTGTATATGAAATGGACTGTGGAATGTAGGAGTTAATGGAGTTTAAGAAGTTTTTATGCCAAGACATTCAAGGACGTTTCGGCAGGTTTCCATTTGGTCATAAGTGCTTTATTAGTGATGAATGACTATCATGTGTTTTTTCTTATAAACTGCATAGTAGTAAAGTTTTTTCTCCCTTGAGTTCAAACAGTCTTCGCATTCTTTTCATGTTTATGCTAATTGCCTTCTCTGGGTAGTAAAAATGAAACTGTTATGGCATCGGGAATTTGAGACTTAAATCTATTTTGAAAGACTCCATCATGTCAGGCATTATAAAATGACCTGAATGCCCGTTCTTGTTCCATGCCTGTGTGTTTTTCTGTGAGTGGGTTGCAATGTTTGGCTCGTGGTGAATTGTATGAGTCAGTAATCGGCTTCTCCAACGGTTCAAGACGCTGACAATTGTCTTTGTTGATACAAAGCATGATAAATCTGTAGGGTTTTTTTTGGTTGAAATCCTAAATCTAAGCAGAAGCTGCAGCACAATTAATATTTCAGGATCTAAGACAGTCATGAATAATGGGAAAGAAGGTGGAGTGCATTTGGTCCTATGGTCTTAACATAACAAACTATAATGTGCTCTTTATCATAGTTTTTCCTGTTTCTCCTCTTCCTGCGTCTGCTTCATATTTGCATGTTAAGTAGAAGGGTTGTCTAAGTGGTCGTATTCTCCGGGGGACCTGGAAATTGACAGCAAACTCAGTAAAACCGGTTGTTCAATAATGCATCAGAAGATCCTGTCCGTTACATTAAGTCACAGATTGTACGAGAGCGAGGTCTGCGTGGCTCAATGTCTGATCTGTGTTTCCCTCCCCAGAGAGTGTATGGACTCATCTGATGATCCATGATGATGTTCAGTGAGGGGCCTCTCTGTTAGCCGAAAAACACGCCATCGCGGGACCCTGTGGATGAAGAGGAGAAGGTGGTGTATCTGCTCGCGGACACCGAGACCATGGTGAAAGCTCAGAGGAGCCAGTCGTTGAAACGCGGGCAGCTCCAGAAGGAGACGGGACGCAAGGAAAAGGGAGGTGGCGTGAGGAAGGAGAAAGAGAGAGAGAAAGAGCTGAAAGGGAGGAAAAAGAACGATGACAAAGAGTCGCACAGAAATAAGAGGAGGACGCTGGTGGTTGGCGATGGAGACACACTGGACTGCTGCGTCCTCCTCACCCGTCTGGAGGAGAAAGCAGTCATGGGTAAAGAACAGTATGCACCAAAATCTGAGACACAAAAGAGCGATACAGGCATGAAGGAGCTGCACTCCAGCTCCATTCAAAGAAGGACCAAATCTGGACTGAAGGAAACATCCACATCCAATCACCATGCACTGGAACCAAAAATCAACCAATCTGACGCCTTACTCATGTTGCCCACATCTGCCCTTGAGCCCCGCAGGCGGCGGATGGCCTCTCTCAACGCCGAGGCTGTCAACAGCCTGCTGCTCTACAGAGACAACCCTGCAACGTCAAATGTCATAAAGGCAAAGCAGGCTCCTGATGAAGATCCGGCTGCAGATAGCCTCGCTGCAGCAGAACACAGAGACCATAAAGCCAAAAAGGTTTCATCAGAAGGGAAAGCGGCACTCAAAGTAAAACCTAAAAAACAGAAGCGGTCGTCCTTGGAAGCGCTCAACATCGACTGGCTGAGCCTGCTCACGCCGACCCCTCGGCGCCAAGCGGGCCTCACCGCTGCGACTCTGCTCAAACTCACTAGTGCCCCTTTTGGAACCAAACGGCAGAAGAAGTCGGAGGCCAAGCCAGGGAGTGGCGGTGAAGCCGCAGCAGCTACGACTCAGGATGACGTTAGCGGTAAACCGTCGTGTAAAGGGCCAACGCAGACCAAAAGGACAATGCATCCTGAACACGAGGAGCAACTAAAGCACAGACAACAGGGTACAGAGGATCCGGTTCATTCCCAGCTGGGCCCCAACATCCAGGGATGCTGCAGTTTATGTAAGACAGAAGCTTTGGATCCTGAGTGGAAAGACGCCACAGTGGGGCAGGAGTGTCGCAGACACACTCTCCACTGTGGCTCCGCTCTGGGATTCTCCTTAAAAACAATCAAAGAGGAGCAGATGGAGACCAAGGTGTCCTCCTGCTACTGTTGCTCCCAGGAGAGGTGCGTCGAGTACTGTCACAGACTGGCCCTCTTCCTCGAGGACAAGACCTTCAAGGAGCCCGAGGACGGCTCGCCGGCCGACGTGTTCCACCACCACCACCACCACCATCATCACCACCATCACCATCTGCAGCCTCCTCATTCTGTCACCCACCCCGCAGCCATAACCATCAGCCCGCACACCTACACCTGTTTCCCTGGCTACTACGTGCACTTCAGCCACCCCGACCCCTCCCCCTCCCCCTCGCCCGTGTCCCCCGTCACTTTATGCCCGAAGAGTGGCAAGAGACCCAAATTACTCCCCAGCACAGGTCAGCAGCCCTCAGGTATCGGCCATCCGTTGTACTGCTGCACCTCGGTGGAAGCGTGCTACGGAGAGCCCTGCAGGATCAACAGCTACTCCTCGTACACCAGCGTGATTCCAGCCATCACCAGAGGGGGGTGCTCCTTTGGCCCAGCGGACTGCACAAGCTGTAACCGTGGCATCAAGAGAGGTGAGTGGACACCGGGTTGTTCTTTGTGTTTGTTTCCAGTAGTAGTAGTTGATTCAATACACAGGTCATCTCCCAAACTGTATACCCTTTTTAAAATAAAGTCTGAATTTATATAACTTTAAATACAATACAATGATAAATAAATAACCTAAGGCATACACTCACAGGTGGATTAGTTCTTGCCATGATGAGCAAACTGAATTTTATCTGTTCACACAGAGGTGGCTTAAAGAAAGGCGGCAGGTTTTCACAATAAGAGTTAAATACTCAGCGTGGTTCTAAAACGATGCTGTGCACACTGTCCCCATTAATGTGGCCACCCACGCAGCTCACTGTTAGTAGAAACTAACAAGTAATAGGTTGATAATTATTTAGCCTCAGTTTGAAAAACAAGTCACTGGGACAGCGAACATGAAGCCAAAGCAGTTCAAATACTAATTAGCTGAATGTACAGTCAGATACATGAGGCAGGACAGGAAGAAAGAGTGTGTATGTCCCACCACATCTCTCCCTGTCTCTCTTTCTCTTCACCTGTCTTTGTCTCTTTCACTCTCATCTCATGGTCTCTCTATCTCTCTCTTTCTCTCTCTCTCTCTCTCTCTGTCTCTCTGTCTCTTGCTCGCTCTCTCGCTCTTTGTGGTCTCCAGCAGATATATCCAGGTCAGCCTGTGGAGGCTGAGACTCTTGTCTCACAGGAAATGCTTTTTTCTCACAGAACAGTTTGACATGTCACATTAGACAAAGCAAAGCGCAGGTGTCAAAAACAGACGAATACATTTCCTGTAATTAGAATGCGTCTTTGCGTCAGAACATCTGCTGTAAGGAAAAAAAAAAAAAAGCTTGACCCAAATCAGAAGGTCTTCTCAAGATGTGTCTTTACAAATCACGTTTCATTAACACTGGCGTCTCACTTTGTGGCACCTGTTACCATCATGTTATATCTAATAATTAATACATGGTCCTGGTGTTAGTTCAACCAATTCAAGCAGCCAGAAATGTGTGAAGCGACCTGGAGGATGTTGATGTAATCCCAGGCTCATCTAGAGTGTGTTGAAGTGTCCTTGAACAAGACACGGTCTGTCCTCCTGTGTAAATATTGTTCTCCGGTCAGTGACTTTGGATAAATCAAGCCTCTGCCACATGAGTAAAGATAATGTCATGTTTTTGCTGCCCCCAGCTGGTCAATAAATCAGGTTTAATGTGTTGGAGGGGGGGAAAAATGACTCCCCTGTGACGCCTCAGTGAACAGCGGTTTGATGTTGATACTAATCTGATCCTTTTCATTCATGCTTGTTAAAAGCCCTGTAGGATAAATACATCCATGAAAAATATCAATCTGTTGCTGGTTATTGCTACAGATGGCAAATACATGAGGTGATCTGATGAGTCCTCGCCCTGCGAAGGTGGGGGGGCAGACAGCGAGTGCACGCATTCCAAGAAGCATATGATAATTTTTAATTGGTCGTATCATGTGCAGTTATCTGCTACTGGCTGGGTCAATAATTCTCACTTGACAGTACTTTGTACTGTCTAATGATAGTTATTAAGTCCACGGTTGCCACATGGTCAGGACACAGAGTCTGACATTTCATGCAGGAGCACCGTCCGTGAATCTAACAACTGAATGTCTCTATTATAAAACCCTTGTTAAAGGTTGTTGATCGCTGTCACTCTAACCTCATTATCTCGGTTCCTTCCTCAGACGAATATTCCTCAAACCTCAACGATCATCACAGCCCCTCCTCCATCCCCATCTCCCCCAGCCCACGAATCCTCACTGGCTGCCCCGTTCCCACTGTGCCTCCAGCCGGCCAATCAGTGCCCCACGTTCAGACTCCGCTTTCCGACCCCAGCCAGCCGCAGCCGCCGCTGCAGGTGGCGAAGGAGTGTCCGCAGAGTGCCAAGCCGCCTAGTGGGTCGAGGTCTGGCGTGCGCGGCAACGGCACCATCGGCTCAGCTGCCTGCCCTCTCAACAGGCACAAGAAACAGAAGCCCAGTTCTCCCAGTGTCAAAGAGCGGTCGGTTGCCAAGCACCCGAAGAACGGCCGCCAAAAAACCACCAACGGCTGGCTGGCAGTTGGCCTGCCCTTTCAGAAGGAGGTTTTCTCTGTGGTATGTAGAGAACGTCCTGCTGGTGCTTTTTGATGCGGCCGTGATGGTGCCATTTGTAATTAAATCTGTGGTAATTTAACTTTTCCAAAGAGACTTCAGGATGATTTCTCACACATGCATCAGGCTCATTCGCCGTTTTCTGTACTTCTTCCTCCACATTTGTGTCAAGACGCCGAATCAGTCAGTACAAATTGCATCCTGGTCCACAGGCTCTTGCAGCTTATCAGTGTGTTAGCTGCTGGAGGAGTCAGTATTTCCTGCCGCCTGTGTTCCCAGGGAGAGGAGGCGCTCGTGCTGAGGAAGTGTTTTGAGGGCATCCAGAGGGACGGGGAGTTGATTCGGGTCAGAGACACTGTTCTGCTGAAATCCGGGCCCAAGAAGAAGTCGCTGCCTTACGTGGCCAAGATCTCGGCGTTCTGGGAGGAGCCAGAGTCAGGTAGGTCGCCCACGGTACGCCGTGTTTATCCAAAACCTCGAGAGGAGCTCAGGTAACGCAGCCACAGCTGCCTTCAGCGCTGACGTGACCTGTGTGCGTCTTCTCCTCAGGGGAGCTGATGATGAGCTTGTTTTGGTACTACCGTCCAGAACACACGCAGGGGGGACGCAACCCCAGCTTACATTGTGAGGTAAGGAACAAATCCTTTCGTGGCACGGCTTCAGGGTCCAAAATGGTCTGGATGGATTCAGCAGACGCTTATTAACATCCTGTTGCTTCAGTCAAGTGTGCAAATGATATGTAAATCAGTGCGCTACAGTATTCTTGCACAACCTCTTAAGGCTTATTTTTTGCACAAAATATGATGCATGTATGGTAATTCATACCCTGTGGGGGGAGGGGGGGATTTGCACATACAGTACCTCGATTGACATATGTGTAAAAACACGTGCATGCATCTGTTCCTGTGCTCTCCACGTGTCATGTGTTGGGGAAAAGGTCCGGCTGATTTTTACTTTTTCATCACCCCGGATTTCTTTCTTGGAGAATCCGTCTTACCAGGCCTCCCTCTATTCTCTGCTGATTTGGATCCACCAGAGTCAGTGTGAAAGGAAAGCAAGTAAAGCAGTAAGGGTAGCTCTTAATGGAAAAGGTGTTTTCCCGTTTCTCCTCACTGGTGTCAGGAGCCATGATTGATGGGGATGGACAGATGGCTCATCCAATCACCTGCAGTTTCCACTGAAGCCTTTCCCAGATTGTTCTGTGTAACAAACCATCTGGCTCTTTGAGTTTCCATATTGAGAAACATTTGATGAAAACATCACATTCTTAGATCACTTGACCTTTATTTAAAACTGAACAATGTGTCTTAGACACAATATTAAAACGAGAAAAAGGGAGTTGGGGATTTCTAACTTTGCCACACATCTTCACAAGTTTTAAAAAGAAATTCAAAGAATATTCCACTTGGGGTATTCTGCCCTTAGTCACAGATACTTTTACAGTCACTGCAAACATTGTTCAAAGGGATGGCAGTGCAACAAACACAGGCAGACACGAACGCACAGCTTCTGTTGTGCTCGCTTCCCGTCGTCCGCAATCTCCCAAAAGGAGCAAATTGCTCTTTTATTCAATCTCCAGAAACAATGACCCACATAAAGTCTGTCATTTCCCAGCTGCAGTGGCTGCACGCAGCCGACACTTACGAGCGGCCGTGCGAGGACAGTAACGCGGCTCCGGCTCAGACACGGAGAAGTGAAACATCTTTCTTTTCATGAATCTGTCTTGACGCATTGAAGTCAAGGTTAGACGGGAGCGTTTGTGTACAACAGAGACAGATGTTCGAGCTCCAACTCAATCGGGGGGTTACGTGTGCGGCTTGTTTGAGCTAATGAATAAAACAACTCCCTCTCCTCCAGAATGAGATCTTTGCGTCTCGTCACCAGGACGTGAACAGTGTGGCCTGTATTGAAGACAAATGCTATGTCCTAACATTGGCACAGTATTGTCGGTAAGAAAGCGAGCGTTTTTTTTTTGCATTGATAGTTTTACTGTTCAACTGAATTTCTTGGGGAAACCGAGCCGAACTTGATTGTATTGTGATCCGTGCCTTGTCCAGATTTTGTGCCTTGGTAAAACGCCGCAGGGAAGGCGTACACGACAACGCCGCCTCCCTTGTGGTGCCACCCATTGCTGGCAACGCCATGCCCACCCACCACTGTGTGCCCGATGACATCAACCAAGAGCTGGTGTTCTTCAGCCGACACGTCTACGACTTCCGCTATGGTCGCCTGCTCAAGAACCTGCAGTAGCATGCGACGTATGGCGCGGCTATGGACTGACGTGAGCTGATGTTTCTCTGGTTTCATCCTCTGCAACTTTGTTTGACTTCGAAACTACCTGCTGCCTCTGAGAGCGGAACCAGACATTTAGGATGAAGGAGACACAAGCTTATTTTGATTTGAGATTCATACTCGACATGACACGTGTTTATTTAGTGAGAGTCACGGTCTGACATACTGTGTTGTAGAAGAGTCGTTAATGGCAGTGTAAGTGGCCATTCATGGCTCTCTGGTGTTGTAGCAGCTGTGTGAAAACCCTGGAATGTACTCTGCTGTAGAAAATGCTACTGTAGCTCTTAGAAATGTGACACTTGATATATATATATATATATATATATATATATATATATAAGGAGAAGTTGATGTTACATGTGAACCATGTTACCATCTGCCTGCAGATACCAGACACACAAAGGTAGCAGTCGTACGTCATAGATAGAGATCATGCTCATCATTTGAATATTCACTCTTCTCTCTGTAGAGGCAAGGTTGAAGAGAACTGTGCAAAAAGTGCGTCTTCAAGGTTTGGCCAATGTGTTGATCCACGTTCTTGCCCAGAACTTGGTTAAGTAGATCCAATCTGAGGTCAGTGACTGTAAAGCTACTGCCAGGACCCATTTAGCAAAGCTCAGCATAAACTCTGGAAACAGGAGGAAACTCTGGTTTGTAAAGATGGACAACACGTCGCCTCCCACTTCACGGAAATGAATCTAAAGTATTTCTGAACAACATATCATCATGATAACAACTACCTAAAATAATCTTTCAGAATTTTATTTGACATGTACTTTTTGGTCCAATAACATGGAGGAGGCAGGGATTTTTTTAACCGTGGCTGCACCCAGCCACCGGGTGGCAAGTATGATCTTTTAGCTTCACTTCTGTGAAGCAGTCATGTCGTGCATCTCCATCTTCAGCCTCTTTCCGAGAGTAGCCGCTATTTTTTCCCCCTTATTTCCAGTCTTTATGCTAAGACAAAATGAACTAGCTGTTTGCTCAGGCTACATTTTTACCACCCAGGCGTTCTCTCAGCGGGAAAGTAGCTCAGCATATTTCCCACCGTTTCAAATATTCTTTGATCTGACATTTCCATTTTCACTTGAGCGTGATTGACCTGTAAGTCTCCGTAGTGAACTCTGGACGAAGCTGCGAGTAAATATTCCCACTGATCAGTTTTGCGCACAGCCACAAATGAGAAGTGGAAGCAGTTTGGAGACATCTGTTGTGAGCCTCTAAGATAATTAAGGGTTCTGTGGTGTATCTGTAGCTCTGTAATCCACCAGTGTTGAGTTGTGATGTGCACCCTGCAAAGAAAGCACAGTTGAGTTTGTTTGGTCTCACAGTGTTAAGAACCCAACGATCTTAGCATAGATGGGATTCGTGTCATGCCAATGCTCTGGAATATTTTACTTTCTCAGAGCTGGTGCGAGCAAACTGTATATTTGCATTTATAGGTTTGGAAGAGCACTTCTTCCCGGCAGATGGCAACAGTTAGTCACCTATATTCTCGTTTGTTCACCGATGAGAAGCTGATTAATGAATTCAGTGTAGCATTTAGATCTGTGATGATGTTTCATTCCTGTGTTTGAGAGAAGATATGTATTTATTTCTGTACTGAGAAAATATAAATTATTTTCAGAAGATAATTTTAAAAGAATAGAGTTTTAGATGAGTGGCTTTCGTTCCTGATTAGAGAGCAGGTCAGAGTCATCTCTCGTCATTAGCTGCACTGTCTATAAGATGTCGTTCGCAGTAGTGTTCCTGTGACTGGTTGCTCTCCCAATAGAAGTCTGTGAAGCGTTGTGTTGAGATGTTTAAAGTCCTCCAGGCAGATTTGAGGACACATCTGGAGGACCTGGAAGGATACAGTTTGAAGGACACCTGTTAACATGTGACCAGATGCTTAAACCCTGTGCAGGACCAAAAACGCTGATGTTGGCCCCTCCCAGCTTCCTGTCATATTCTACCTTTCACATCTCCTCCGACGACGAAGCTTTGCCTCCTCACTTTTCAATTGCTGAACGCTACGTTGCTTTAAAACGTACCCTGCCATTAGCCTGTGCCCTCGATCTTGCTGCCTTATAGAACATTCCCAGCCTTTCATCTAGAAGTGTGTACCAATCTCAGCTTGGGGATATGAAACTTGTTAGTGTGCTGATCTTGATTCCTCGATGCTTGAAAAGCATCTCAGGTCCGTTTCTACAACTGATCAGAAACCTAAGACTGAACCTTAATCACTAAAAAAAAAAAAAAAACTTTAAAAAGTGCATCTGTTTTATTTGCTTGAGGAAAAAATGGTTTTAATGAAAAGTTTAAACAGAGATCTAAAGGTGGTCTTGATCTTTTCATCTAATTCTCTACAAGTCATTTTGTCTTTCTCAAGTAACAAAATCTGTGTTTGTAGTTTGATTTGTATCAGTTTGTTTTCCTCAGTTTGGCATCTCAGCGTCCAAAGAGAATCCTTCACTCCCGTCCTCAGAATCCGGCTCTTATTTGTCCGTCGGGATGCTTATGTTCCAAACAGGCCGATTTTTGCCAAAATGGCAAAGAGACCTTTTGGCGGGCTCAGTGGACGGTGTTAGCACGACACTGAGGCGATTTATAAAACGGAGCATTTGGGACGTTGCAGTGTTTTTCTCTGCTTTGCACTTGTCAGCCTTTAAAGACTCAGTATCTACCGTGCTGTTGGCTGCTGCCAGAGAGTGTAAAAATTAAACTGGACTTTACTCCCTGTACATGTGGAAGAGATTAGTTTTGTGTTATGATTTACACTAATACTTTGCTATAATTATTTAATGGATTAATATCTGCCTTTCAAATCAGTCCTCTTGAGTTGATTTATTCTTATTGGTTTATTCCAAGAGAGCAAACTGAGCCTGGTGGTTCAATTTGATTTCCATGATAAACCAGAGGAATCATTGTTTAATAAAGACCTCTCCACTGAGCAAAATATCTCAGTGAATATTCATTTTGATGATGTTTTGAAGCCCACATGGGACAGTCACATAAAGCAGAATTTCTTTCAGTGTTAGATGCACAGTACAGCACTCAGTCACTATAACTAACTTTAATTGAATGGCACATCAGTGTATATCATGGCCAGATTTGAAAAAGTGAAATCTGAAGCATCATTAATATATGATTTACAACTAAGTTAAAAAAAAAAAACATGTTGATCACTGATCTGTGCATTATGGCCTTATAGGAATCATTCAGCAAACTAATGAGGTTTAATCAAGATGTGTGATACTTATGTCTTAGCTGGTCCTCTGTGCCTGTTCCCATATATATATATATACATATACTCCAAGCGTTTTCCATGAAGAGAAGGACGAGCAGTTACTGTAGTTTTTATTCACCTTACGAATGCCTTCCATTTTTGTCAGATAATGATACTGGTCTTATCTTGAATCACCACAAAGAAATGTTTGCACCAAAAACAGAGCGGGGGGAGGGAGGGGAGTGTAAGGAGGAGGGAGACATGAACTTCATTCCCAGGTGTACAAAAACCTAAACTTTAGTTCTTCTTATGTGAATTTTATGTTTGTATTCTTTGCATGGCGTTTTGGAAATCTTGGAAATATTAATCACAGCACAGATTATTTGTATGGTTTCAAATGGACCTCTGTAATATAAGAAAAATATTTAATTGTAATAAATAATATATGAGTTTGAACATGTGCTTGAGATATTTCTTCCTGGCTGACGTTGTTGACAGCTGTAGTAATGGTTGCTGCCCAGGTGGGGTCTCTCTCTGCCAATGTTCTCGTCTAATCTGCGTTCGTGCAGATCAAAGTTCTGAGAGGTGTTTTTGAGGAATTATCTCCATATTGATGTTTAAATGGGGTATGAGCTCAGTTTCCGCACACAAAAGGTTCCTGCTGACCTGGAAAGACTATTTAAAAAAGAATATTGGCTTTTGTTGTCAATATTAATTGACCGTGAGCTTTCAGGGTGCTGGCAGAAAATCTCTGCGCACAGTTTTCAAGCTCTGGTGTTATCTTGACTGAATCGATCCAGTCAATCAATTTGTACCACAAAAACACTTATCGTGCCGCAACATAAAAAAAAATAATTTTAGAAAGCTATTTATACTCTCTCCCTGAGTAAGCAACATGCAAACTTTTTTTCTTTCCCTTGATAATCAACATAAATTTGTTTCTGACCATAACTAACAATAACAACCCTTTCCCTGCAGGAATTAATAAATTAAATTAAAAAAACATCTAAATCTTTTTATTTTTTATTTACATTGAAAACAAAGATGCATCTGCATTATTCAAAACCCCTGTTTTGAATAATGCATCGCCTCCAGCCTCTCCTCTTGTCCCTACTTTGATAATCTATTCACCTCTTCCCACCTGAAATGAGTGTGATCCCATTTATCAAGGGCAGTGCACAGATCATGGCAGGCGAGACGAGTGCGAGCATCTCCGCAACAGACGTGAGGAGATTCAATCACCTTACCTCAATAATCAGGCTCTGATGAAAATGCATGAGGCCTCTAGCACTACTCAAGCAGATTATGATGATTTCAGTGCCATGAGCAGGTAAATCATTTGCATCTGAGACAGCGACCATGTTGCCGGATGAGAACGCATTTCAGCTCTTAAGTATTTAGCAGCATGACTGTGTGTGTGCTCGCTGATTGAGCCATGAAAGTGTTGATGAATATGTTTTCTGTGATGAGACACCATGGGTTACGTCTGCAGACAAAGTATTTATGGATAATAATGGACAAACAGATTGAATTGGAATCTAATGACATCTAATGACAACACACATTATTTGTGTCCCTCTGTTGTCAGTGATGTGTGCAGACCTCTTAATATACATGTACATGTAATATACATATACATTCATCACAGAGTAGAAAACGTGACATTTTTAAAATCCAATTCTGTAGTACAACGACATTCAGTGCTTCGTGTTGTTTATTAAATATATTTACATTTTTAAAAAAATGTCCTAGCAGGGCTGGGGGTAGGAGGTGAACCGCTGCTCCTCA
This sequence comes from Pseudorhombus dupliciocellatus, assembly GCA_016785235.1. Classification (NCBI taxonomy): domain Eukaryota; kingdom Metazoa; phylum Chordata; class Actinopteri; order Pleuronectiformes; family Paralichthyidae; genus Pseudorhombus; species Pseudorhombus dupliciocellatus. The sequence goes on from JAFBJW010007502.1 coordinate 4,159,867, forward strand.
TTAATACTTTGAGGAATAACAAGAAGCTGCAAAACCTGCTAAAAACAGCTGCACATGAGTGGCGTGGGCCATTTTCTCCTCACACGAGAAAGAGAAAACTGCTCTATTAACCACAGATTACGTCTCCGAGCTGTTTGAAGGAATGAAGAAAGGGCCTCAGGTGGGCTTTTCTCATGTCATACAAGACAGCTGCACAGGTTCAGCAGAGAGCCGCGTATTTCAACATAGGTCCCGAGGTGTTGCAATTACACACCTGCAAGACTCTCTGCGGACTGACTCGGTTCAATTTCGCACCACTCTCGTCTCTTTTGAGCTCCTCCTGTCCTCTGGGGCGTACAGGGGTGCACAGAATCACAGCTGGAGTGGCTTCATCATTTCAGCAGTTTCAGATTACTGAAGCTTTTGTCTGCTAAATTGAAAAGTATGTGCATCTATAGCGTGTTTAGGTTTTTAGTGGTAGCAGATCAATGGATCAATATAATAACACCTCAATGGAGGGCTGATGTCAAGCAGAAAGAGCACTGGCTTTTAGGTAATGCACATGTCATCTTAAGAGCCATTTGTTTGTTACATTACAAATGTAAAGCTTTCAGCGTTAAAGAGGACCCTCGTCTCTGCTCAATCTATACACGTGCACTTGGCCACTCATGTCTGAAGACCTTGTGAAGCGTGCCTGCATTTGCATTTTCATAAAGGACATTTGCGAAAAAACCATCAGCCATGAGAGCAGAGGGATGCATGATTAAAAGTGTGTGATTTGAGTACAAAATAATCTTTGTATAATTGGATGCAGCATTAGCAGGCGTGACAACAATCAGTCTCTCCGTCCAGAGACTGTTCTGTCATCCCTGCACATGTTAATCTTTTTAACTTCTTGATCAAAGAATAAACTGTACACAAGGTTTTTTTGAAGTTTTCCTTTTGCAGATATCAACTGCTTAATTAACTTTGATATAATTGCACATTAATGGAAGTCACCGGTTCATCAACAGAGCAATTTTTTTTTTTTTATTGTTCCAGTGAAGTAACCATTTTCAAAAGATCTTACAATACAAGACGTCTTTCAAACACTTTTCATCTGTTATCAGCAGTAAGTATGACATAAGAGCGTGCATATTCATAATCTCTTTACCGAAGTAAAACACTGCTGAATTTCTCATGATACAATCCATGGAGCTCCACTTACGGATGAATGCTCTGCTCATTTTTACAGCCTGAGTGGGCAATGGCAGGAGTCACGACAACTTCAACACCTAGTCAGAAAATACTCTGTCTCTCTCTTAACTGCACAATTTCATGTGAATTGAAACTGAGTCGTCTCTCATGAGCCCTGAGCTGAATCAATAGAAGTCAATGCAAGGACAGTATTGAAACCAGCACACCCTGATGTTTTGTTTTGATTCATTGTCTTTTACATCCTATTTATTTAGATCATATGGTTGGGTGCCATGAGTAAACATGTGCTAGCACAGCAATGCATAATATAATATGTTACCCACAAACACACCCTTGTTTATGTATGCATTAAACCTCCTCTCGGGTTTATTCACTCCATTTTTACATATTAAATAGTGCAAATGGTGGGTTTTTGATGGTTGTGATTATGTTGCATATTGTATTGTTTTCATCAAATGCACAGCTGCAGCAGAAATAAATGGTTCCAGGATTTAAATCCAAGCAGAAACACATTTTAGTTTACTCAACCATTATTGACAAAAATAATTTCAATGCATTTGTATATCAAGTGGAATGCAACAAAATAAATCTTATATTGGACCTGACAAACATAAATATCAGAATACTGTTGGATACAAAGAAAAGAAAAAAAACACAATTTATATACATTGGGAATTACAAATGCACAAGAATATTAATATGTACTGAAAAACTGAAAAACTGTGACATTCCATTGGTTAATAGAGCAAACCCGTCTAAAAGTAAATTTGAAGCTCACAGTAGCATATTTAGGTCATAAATACTTACAGATCAAAAGTTGTCACAAACATAAATATTTTTGATTCAAACGTTATTTATATCGCCCATATTCACAGAGCAGTTTGTCTCCACCTGTATAAAATTCGCTCTGTTTGTGTTTTCCATACATGACACGTTTTTCAGACAGACAGTGAACTAAGCATAGCTGTCTTGAGGAACAATGTTACTTGCAACAGCACCTGGTAAATCTGCCACAACGGTGGAGGTGTGAAGACGTGGCAGTTTAGACATTTTAAGGATGCTCGACCCTTGACCCTGCTCCTTTCCGTGGCCCCTCCTCCGCAGCAGGAGGTGGCGACACAGGTACGACAGGAACTTGTTGTGTAGCGAGGCGTAAATAAAAGGGTTGTAGCAAGTGGAGCTCATGGCAAACAGGTGACTTGACACCTGGATGACGTTTACGTAGTTCTTCCCCAAGATGGAGAAGTCCGTGTCCACGTCACGGATCAGATTCACCACCTGCAAACAGCATCAGTTAAAGCCGTCGTCCATTCCAGGTGCAGTTCACGATCTGCAAAAGCTTTTAGCCCTTTCATAGCCTCAGCTAACAATAACACGCCAACAGCAGAGCTACAGTTAGCCAAAAGCCACTGATTTAGTCAGAAAGAGTGTGTGTACCTGTAATGGGAGCCACGAAAAGGCGAAACAGAGGACGGACACCAGCAGCAGGCAGAAGGTCTTCCTTCTCCGCTTACTCCATGCTGCCCGTGCAGACCTCAGCTCTGGACATGCTGTTAAGCTAGATGTGGTCCTCCGCTTCAGCTGACAGGATATGGCACAGTACGAAATAGAAACAGCCGCCAGCGGAACAAAGTAGGAGAAGAAGAGGCTGAAACAGGAGTAGATAAGACGACCTCTCTCCTGGCCATCCCAGAATTCCTCACACACGGCCATCTGCAGGCCCGTAGCCTGCAGGTCCAGGTAGACGGTGTGCAGCGCTGTAGGTATTGATAAAGCCAGAGAGGACAGCCAAATTAGGACCACCAGACCCCAGCAGAACAGGCACCCTGCTCTTCTGCGAATGGGGTAAGCCACAACGACGTAACGGTCGACGGCAATGGCCATGAGGGACAAGACGGCTGCGTAGACTGCGACGGACTGCATGACGGTGACAAAATGACACATCCGTGGTCCAAACACCCATCCACGCCTGTCAAAGGCATAGGAAGCCGTCAACGGGACACAGAAGATGCACATGAGCAGGTCGACCAGGGCCAGGTTGCTAATGAGGAAGTTGGTTGTGTTGTGTCTTTTCTTGTTGTACCACATGAGAAAGAGCAGGAGGAGGTTGCCGGTTAAGGCGATCAGGACTACAGTGGCATAGAGAGGGATGAACAGGAGCTTCAGGTCGAACAGGAGGTCCAGGCCAGAAAAGGAGGTGGATGAGAACAGGGAGGTGGAGAAGAGGGGGCTGGATGAGTTGCAGCAAGAGGAGGAAAAGGTGTCAGACACAGATGGCGACGAAGGAGGAATAGCTGGGTTCACCCTGGATCGGTTCTGGAACTCCAAATCCATAGCTGCTGAAATCAGAACAGATACCAGACTCATTATGCGACTGCATTTATGCGCTGTTGCAAAATTCACATACATCAGGCATATTAACATAATGACTGAAAGGCTGTGTCTCATCTCAACAGACCAATTAGTGGCCATCTTCAAAACTCTCAGCAGTGAATCAGTCTGATTAAAAAAGTGATGATGGGCACGTGTCTGAATCAGTCCTGATTTATTCCACATTTTGCTGAGAAGGGGAGAGTTTTGTTCAAGTGCTTTTTATGTGGCTTTTTCAATTTGCAAGAATTACTTGTATTACTAATACTAGTAAGTAAAGATAAGAATGACAACTATTGCTGTAGTTTGGACTGAGCAGTGTTTGTTTTGTCAGTTTCTTTCATAAAAAAGCAAAGAATCACACAGTGTCTGTAAAACTATTAAAGAAACAGCAAGAAGGAGATAATACATTATTTAAATTGAAGAAAAAATCAGTCATATTCATTTGTCATTATGTTATTATGTATTTTTAATAAATTATCAGGGTTTCCCTAAAATTACTTTTTGATTAGGTGAAATTATACCTGGACTCAAGTTATCCATTGAAATTAAAAATAACAATGATTCAGTTTGTTTGTAATTCATCATCTTTGTTTGTAATTCATCTTGTAATACCTTCAATGATTCATATTGAAGTTATTAAACAGTGGATAAGCAGCAAATTCCCTCATAAATGTGTCTTAGACTTATTATAAGAACAGTTATAGTCTCTAATGAATATCATGCACAATGGTCAGTTGCCAGTTTTAGATGTAAATGTTCAAGTATCGGAAAAAAAGTACCTCTTATGGAAATCAGACGTCTCTCAGATTTTGACAAATGGTCAGTCGGTCCAGCTTCTGTTAGTGTCCTCTGTCTGTGGGGAGTCAGAATGATATGCAGTCTCACCTCCCCACCGCAGCTCCCTAAGCTTCAGAAAAAAGAGATGCTCTCTCTCTCGCTCTCTCTCTCTCTCTCTCTCTCACTCTCTCTCTCGCTCTCTGTCTCACTTATCACTTCAATGAACAATTAGAACAATTATTATAATCTCCCATTATATTCCTCTTTGGCACTTTTGTGATGATCTGGTAATAAATAATGAATTTATGATAACCTTGTTCTTACTTTTATGTTTTTTATCTGGCCTGGACTAACTGAGTCCCCTGTTGGGACTTCTAATAAGCAACGCTGGCACATTTTATGATATTATCTCTCCTATCTTGTCACTTGTTCTCCCAAATGTGTCTTAAAGCAGGTTTCTCACGTGACTTTGACAAAATAACGGGGAAAACATGTCACAAAAAGTTATCTTGAAGAGCGTGTGCCGTCACCTTCTCTGAATCGTTTTGAATGTCTCATCTCCTGCTGTGAGATTTTTCATGTTGCAGCCTCCTTTGTTAACAAACCCATAAACCAGCACCAGGGAGCGGAGCAGAAATTGATCTATTATGGGAGTAGTCATGTTTGTCCCGGAGTGGTGAATATTCATAGAACTAACCCTAATTTGAACATTTTGAGTCTTGGTACAAGAGCTACGCAAAACCAGGCTGGCCATGTGATTCATCAATTGAGTGTCTGCAAATGGGAAACCAGGGCAAGATTCATTAGCATAGGACAACTTGAAGGGATTCAAGGGCTATGTCTGAGGATTTGCATGAGCTGGATGGCAAATAGTTAGGATTTAGTTCAAGTTTGGAAAATTGATGGTCTAAGCTTTTTTGTTATTTGTGGTTATATGCCGTGGGGGGGGCGTTATCAGGGGACGTCACAGGTGGGTTTCTTCATTAACACCTTACAGAGATGGAAATTAAATGTTAAACAAGGACCCGTTAATTTCCTGTCATTTGGGGCCTCACACTATTATCCGTGATCCCAGTCCAATCTTTTATCACAAGTCAGGTCTCTGTGAGAGAGACATGGCAATTCTGACAGCAACAGTCAGTGTAATAAAGACACTGGAACACTGGAATATGTGGAAAACAACCCTCTCTAGAATGTCTGGCAGCGTATTGTCCACAAGCAGGGAAAGGCAGGAGCACGTTTTCAGTTTTGCTGCACTAATTTGATTTCACACTTCCAATCATCCATGTTCCAACAGATCGGCAGGACGTTAATCAGAAGGTCTCCGCAGGTCTTCATGTCAAGGACCACAATTAAAATTGATGAACAGTGTGAAGCCGTTATTGCTGTGATTCAATTCAATTTGATTTGCATACTCATTTTGTCAGTTTTAGTTTGTGATTATGTTTCAATGTATCACGTCGCCTTTCTCATTTTATCGATGATATATTCAGCCTTTGAGAGCTTGGTATCTACCACCATTAAAACATGCACACACAAAATAGCTGATTTTCAGTTGTTCTATATTTATTGATCCAAGGGTAAAACTTCATGGAAAATCAATGACAAAAATTAAGACGTTACACAGTATGTTACAGTATATTCAGGATCCTATCATAAGAGTATTCCTACAATTTTAGACACAAAATATCTGTCTCTAGAAGATAATGCACTGCTTCTGTCACGAGTCTTATTTACAACATGGTACTAAAATGTTTGCACGTTTGTCTACGGTGACACGTTTTTCATGTTCAGAATTAAAGGAGGAATTATTACACAGGCGAGATGTTAAATGTGCTGCTAGGTGACAAGTCAAAGGGATGAATAGCGAAGAAAAGAAAAGACATGACTGAATGATGCAGTTACCTGGGGATACAGAGGATGATAGGTGCCAGTGATTACCTCTGCCACGACCACGAATAACAAAAGCTTGAGCCAAAAAATAGAAATATGATATAATGCAGTTTGAAAAGCTCATCCTTACTGTATACTCTCCAAATTACTTCTTTCATTTGAACACAATTATTTCTCTGGACTGTGAGCGTCATCTTCCTCAGAGTTGTGTGTCTCCTCCTCAGGCTCCTCTGCATTTTGTGTTTGGTTGGGTCTGGCTGGTTCATTATTATGGGATGGTCTCAGAAGATATTCCAGCTCCTCTGCGCTGATGGCCACCTTCTCAGGAATCAACCACCTCTTAAAGTGTTCCAGGGCACTATAGAAGGGGTGTGCACAAAAAGTCAAGAGTTTAAAGAGGACCGGGGTCCATCTAAAGCTTTCTATTACCTATCTATTATTATCCTGGCAACAATAAAGACGAAGTACTTATGTAGTCTAGACCATTGTGTAGGTGCATCACATTATTTCTCATGCAGCAAATTGGATTTAACAGGGCAGTGGGCAAATTAAGTCCAGGTCCTACCTCTCATCCAAGTCACCGCCTTGAAAGAGCTCTGAGGTCTGGGCGTCGTGCAGGAATCGATCCCAACATTCTTTCTTTGCCTGAGACAACGAGCGCAACATGTCTCTGGAGGTAACATCACTGGTTTGGCCCTTTAACTTCTTCAGACGATTCTCTGCAGCAAAATGTCGACAAACTTTTTAACATCTTACTGACATCTTTGAATGGGAATGTGTGCCGCAATGAGGGATGTAGGCTGTGTGCCATGATCGTGGGGGGAAGTCACAGAGGCAGGACATTACCTAAACTAGCTATGTAGATCTCAGAATCCTCCATGGGTTCCCATTTTGCAGTGGAGGCACTGATGCTTGTCCCATGTGTGTGACCATTGAGCTGTACTGGGACTGCTGCTGGCTGGAAGGAGTCATTGAACTCGATGTTGTTGTTCCTGTCCTCCTCCGGGACGTCCTCCGCCTGCTGCCCCGGCAGAGTGGAGCAGATCTCGGTCCACAGCTCCCCGCTGGTCCGGACCTCCTGGCAGTCGAAGGCGTCGCTCATTCTGGGAAACACAGATGTCAACACCAATTTAGCCTCACCGTGTTTACATCCACAGCCTTCCAGTCTCAATAAAACAGCCACGTCCCTCACACGTGTTGGTATTAAGACGGAAATGGTGCATATTTCACAATAAGAGAAGCTTAATTCAGGCTACAGCAGATTTGAGCTAACTGATGTCTGACCTGCTCTGTAGACTGCTTTATAGATTTCACGTGTTATTCACGGTCTGTCACTGATGCTAATTAAATTAACATCTTCGCATCTCCGCATGTCAGGGTTCGACATCTCACCTGAGAGACAAAATCAAGGGATAAACTGTAAAATTTCACTGATGTAAGGAGTCGAAGCTTTATCTTCGCTAGCTAACTGCTTCCATGATCCGCAGGATCAAAGAGTGACAGCCCACTTCCGTATTGGGGATGCAGGTGATTGGACATTGTGACCGCCTTTCAACAAGCTGCGTGATATGATTGGCTCAAAATGCATGTCGGCATTTTATTGGTCAGTCGCTGAGGTTGGGACCAGGAAGTGCCAGCGGGAAGGAGGAACTGGTGGAAGGTAAACACGCTCCCTGACCTCTGTAGAACTGTGTTTTAATGAACGATGTGTGCATCTGTAGCCACTCAGCGTTTTTTAACTTCTTACAGTTGAACCATTTCTATAATCCTGCTTCGGTCTGCTGGAGATGAGCAAACGATCAGAAGTGCCCATGCCATCACAGTCAGAGTATAACATGTCAATGTCCCGCACAAACTCAAGTGTGACCGTCATGTCGCTGCAGGGACACCCGGGGTAGGAGATGCGACTGGCGCTGCGCCTGGTAGCCGTGGCCGTCCCTATGGGTGTGCTGCTGTCCCGGACCATGGCGTGGATGTCCAGTGGCAAGACACACCCAGAGCTCATCAGCAGGCTGAGGGGTAAAGGACTCCAGTCATCAGCTTGGGTTTATCTATCCGTTAGTTCAGATGAAGTTGATACTGGCACTCAGCACGGGGAGGTACTCATCTTCTTCTTGAAAATACAGCGGATGATTAGCATGTCCAGCCAGTCCTTATTTGAAAAAGGCACATTTGCTCAAAGTTAATTACAATTGTTCACACATTAGGGGTCTGTCTTCCCAGTCAGAGAAATTCCAAATGTTTACGTTCAGTGTCGTTTCTTCTTCCTCTCTCCTGTAGATCATGGTGTGATTCGCAGCGACACAGTATTTGATGCCATGCTGGCCACAGACAGAGGACTCTACTGTCGAGACTATCCTTACGCAGACTCCCCACAGTCCATAGGTATCAATTCCAATCACTGTCCATATGAGTTACCACACTGACCTATATAGTAAATCCTCACTTGTGAGACCAGATGTGACTGGATCATGTTGTTTTTATCACAGGTTACAGAGCGACTATCAGTGCACCACACATGGTGGGTAATTCAGTCTCAGAAGAAATTTGAGATCACTGAACAATTCTCTTAAACCCAGACACGATTAATTGACCATTTCCCACGGGACCTGGTTTCACAGCATGCTCACGCTTTAGAGCTGTTAAGTGGAAAACTAATAGAAGGCGCGTCAGCTCTGGATGTGGGATCGGGAAGTGGATACCTCACCGCCTGCTTCGCAAGAATGGTGAGTTCTACACAAACGTGACACGTTTCTTAAAATCAGCGTATCAATTTATTGATTTCCCTCACATGAGCTGACTGCATTTCTCTGCCTGTGTGTGTAGACAGGACCCAGTGGAAGAGTGGTTGGTATCGAACACATCGATGAACTGGTTCAAATGTCAATAAAAAACGTGCAAGCTGATGACCCAGACCTGCTCTCCTCTGGACGTATCAGGCTTCTTGGTGAGTCAGGCAATGTCAGGGCCAACAAGCTCACATTTAAAATTCTCCAACTGCTCAGCTTCTAAACCTCATGCTTACTTTTCTGTCAGTGGGGGATGGAAGGTTGGGATTTCCTGATGGAGCACCGTATGATGCGATTCATGTTGGTGCGGCTGCAGCTACTGTTCCTAAAGCTGTAAGGACACATTGTTTTACAAGTATTTGCACTATGGCTTGAAAACTGGGTTTTGAACCTCCTTATTTAAAATTTTATGTAAGCTCTTAGAGCAGCTGAAGCCAGGTGGACGGCTGGTTCTCCCAGTGGGTCCTGATGGAGGCAGTCAGGTGTTGGAGCAGTATGATCGACAGAGTGACGGGACCTTCCTGAAGAAGGCTTTGATGGGAGTGGTTTACGTCCCCCTGACTGACAAGAGGCATCAATGGCCCAGGTATTGCACAAAACACATATGATGTGAAAGCAAAAAATTGTTATTGAGATGTATTTATTTACAAGTTATTTTCACATTACCTCCACTAGGTATCTCTGTAACCCTTAATTCATTATTTAGTCAAGAGTCGCATCTACTCACTTCCAGTTACTTGTTCCTGATGGCATCCATACATCCTTCCTTCTCTCCCCAGAGGTGAGCTCTGACTGCAGTGTGGTTGCCCCTGCAGGAGATGGCGTTGGTGCTGCGTCTCCGGGGCACTGTAGCCCTCCTTGAGGTTTTGTTAAAGGCCATCTGCCCCACTGTGGAGTCCCTAGCAACACACAAGGGGTACATCACTCTGTTTGCCTGACAAGGTTGTCTTTCGGGAGAGATAAATAAGAGAGAGTGACCAGTGCTGGACTAATGACCTTTCCTCTAGACTGCATGGAGTTCAAAATTGCAATTCCAACAAAGAGATCCAGTGTGTTCTCTACTCAGATGATAAGGGATGAAGTTATGTGTATTCTCATAAGAATGCTTTTGTACTGATGCAGTAACTCATCAAGATAAATAAAAAAAAAAGAGATTTTAAAGCTAATTAAAAAATAATCTATATTTTGTGATAAGAACTACTTCAGATAATAAATGAATTTCAGGTTTGATATTGTTGCTATAGAACAGAGTGTGCCAAACATTGATCAACTGATGCACTTAACTTAAACTATACAAACATTGTAATTATGTGTAGACTCACCAGATTTATTAATAAAATCTAAATGGATAATTCATTGATTGTCATCAATCTTTTGTGAAATAAATTTTATATTTGTGTGAAACTGAAACTGAACTGAGACCTCATGTTGGTGGATTACTGTGGAAAATTTCAAATCTTTTATTTGGATTAGTTTAATCTTCCTGTTTTTTTTTATCTTTGTGTTGATTTCTGATACCTTGGTGTTGTAATCTGGCATAATGTATTCATTGAGTTCATATTGTGAACAGGTGATGTCGCTGTTGCCCCGATAAGTCAGTGAAAAGGAGAAGAAGAAGAATGACGATGGACTACATTCATCTGATTGGACTACATTTCCTCGTCATCAGTGCGCGCCACCTGCCGACAGGATCTCTAGCCAGAGAGCGATGCACGTGAGTGTTGCAGTGAGAGTTTTGGGGAAATGTAGATCTCTGTGTCTGCTCTCGGTCAATACACGTTCAGTTTACACAGTAAAGCCCTCCGTTTCATCCCGGTACGTTAATGAACCCGTGAATCGTCTGTTTCCTTCTCCGCGGTGTCAACAACAGAGCAGTTCGACCATGGAGCAGGCGGCAGCCGCTCCGGAGGAGGAGGAGGAGGTCGACAGCGCGGTGTCCGCGCAAGGAGTCGCCGCTAACGAGGCAGCAGGAACCGGCAAACGTAAAAGTGACGAGCCCGGGGAACCCGAAGCGAGCGGCCGAGGGAAGAGGCGGAGAGGAGCCGGGGGGAAGAAGCTCCGCCCGGGCGAGAGATACATCCCACCTCCGCAGAAACGGAACCCCGGGGTGAGCTTCGGCCAGGAGCACTACTCCGAGACCTCCTACTACTTCGAGGGAGGTCTCCGCAAAGTCCACCCGTACTTCTTCGACTTTAAAACCTACTGTAAAGGCCGCTGGGTCGGGAAGAGTCTGCTGGAGGTGTTCGAGACTGAGTTCAGAAGCGAGTCCGTGGAGTTCTACAGAAGGGCCGCTAAAGAGGGTCGAATCCGGCTCAACGAGACCCCTGTGGAGGACCTGACTGTGGTGCTCAGGGTCAGTGTCAGCACCACACAGTACACAATATTACACAGCATTACCCGACAGTGTCTGACCTCCTCCATACTATCCACAGAATAACGACCACTTGAGAAACACTGTCCACCGGCACGAGCCGCCTGTGGTCGGCAAGCCCCTCGAGGTTCTGGTCGATGACGGGGAAGTGCTCGTGGTCGACAAGCCCGCCTCCATCCCAGTCCACCCCTGCGGTCGTTTTCGCCACAACACTGTGATTTTCATCCTAGGGAAAGAACGGGGCCTCTCTGAGCTCCACACTGTTCACAGGCTGGACAGACTCACCTCTGGGGTTCTGCTGTTTGCCAGAACCCTGGAGGTGTCAAAGAAGCTGGACCAGCTGGTGAGAGACAGACAGGTATGTTTAAGAGGGTTGGGACCATCAGGTGATTGATCTAACTACTTTAAAATGTTCGATGTTTGACAATAACAGATTCACCTTGCGTTTTGGCGAGGTCCTCACATCTAGTCTCTTTTCTAGCTTGAGAAGGAGTACGTGTGCCGAGTGGAGGGGGAGTTCCCAGAGGGTGAGGTGACCTGTGAGGAGCCTATTCTTGTGGTTTCCTTCAAAATCGGCATCTGTCGCGTCGACCCCAAGGGGAAGGATTGCCGAACAGTCTTCCACAGGCTGAGCTTTAATGGAAAAACCAGCGTTGTCCGCTGTTTACCCCTGACTGGGCGCACGCATCAGATCAGGGTCCACCTCCAGTACCTGGGCTTCCCCATCCTCAACGACCCCATCTATGGATCCTCAGCGTGGGGTCCTGACAGGGGCAAGGGGGGAGTGGTGGGGAAGAGCGACGAGGAGCTGATGAACGCTCTGATCGAGGAACATCGGTCGCAGGAGAGTTTACACCTTTTGGATATGCAGGACAACGGCATTGAGGGCAGGCCACAGGCAGAAGAAAACAAGACATGTGAGAAAAGAAACAAGTCGGATGATACGTCTGAACCTGACCTGAGTGGAGACACTCAGCAGACGCAGATGACAGGTTGCACCTCCAGCTCTGAAGCCGTGGATGAAGTGAAACAGGGCTGCACAGACTTAAACACCAACAGCAGCTCGCTCCAAGAATCTCAGAGCCAGCGACCGATCAAATCAAACGGAGCTGAAACTGGCGATCCCCCAGAAACTGCTGCAGCGACCGGAGACCCTCTGTGTAGTGAATGTAAGCTGATCCGGCCTGATCCCACAGAGAAGGAGCTCATCATGTATCTACACGCGTTGCGCTACAAAGGACCCGACTTTGAATATTCCACACGTTTGCCCGACTGGGCCAGAGAGGACTGGGATGAAGCTCATTAGATTTGACCTAAATCCCTGTGTGGGATTTGGTGGCCTCTGGGGGTGTAGTTGCTTATTACAATGAGCTGATTGCTTCTAGATTTCTTCTTCTCTTCCAAAGGAGAGAAGTGGCGTTAAGGTGAGGTTAAAAAACAAGAGGTCCTTTAAACATCCAGTGCTTGTGCGTTCTGAGCCACTGTAACATGGCTGACTGTGGACCTGATCTCGATCCCATTGTAGATGGACTTATTTTAAAAAATTCTTAATTTAAGCAAAATTCCATTTCAATCATACACATTGGACCTTTAAGAGGTTTTCTTCTATGATCAGTTTGTTGTGTTCTATTGATAATTTATCAGTCAGTTTTAGGGACTTTGGTTTTCCTTATGCTGCTTCCTCTAGATTTGTACCTGTAGAAATAAGTTTTCCTTTGGCTATTTTAGCCTTAAAGATGAAAAAACTGCAAAAGCCATTGTATTCCTTCTAATTTAACTGTTTCAATGTTAATCATACAGTTTTATTTTGGCCTGTAATCTGTTTTATACTCAAATCCAGACACAAATTAAAAAGCCAGTCTGCAGGAAAATAAACAATTCTCATTTTATTCAAGCTTTGTGAAAAATTTTCAACAGCTGTGAGTAGCAGTGGTGGTGACTTTTTCCTCTCCTCACTGAAAGTCTGGGGTCGACTTCAGTTCTCTGGAATGCACATTGTTCTTCTTGTTAAAGAGTTGTCACGAGACTCTAAATTAAAACACACCTTACAGTGAGCTCACAGGCACATTTCATACACATCTTTTCCTCCAACACCACTTTAACACTTAACATCGTATTTACTATCATAGACACATCTTATTATTTTAAAAAGACATCTTTTGCACGAACCACAGACATTTGTTTGAGCTTATAAAACAACCTGTTGATAGACATTTGGCACATGCTCATTTAAATGGTAGTGAGACTTGTGTAATGTGACGTCTCAGCTGTGGGATGCTGATGTAGATGAAGGCCTTCTGTTCTCTAATAGTGCTAGGTTTATATACAATTTTTTTTTTTTTTAAAAGCAGCAGTTGCTTGTAACAGTTCAGCTACTGCTTTGGAAATTGAAATTAGAGCCCAGCCCCGCTTCATTACAAAGGCTAAGACAAGTGCTGCCATCCACAGATCTAGGAACAGTATGCACCTTAATTTGTATAATACCACAATATAGTGTTTTCAGATGTGAAGAAAGCCGGAGCTTGTCCAGGATCAGACGAATGCACAACACCAAGATAATGTCTGGAACTTTCAGGTGAGGCTTGTTGTTTGTATTCTTTTATCCATTTTGGGTCTGTCAGAACGCGCCAACTCACTTGCATTGAATTCTCCAGGAATTGTCCTGTAGATTTCTTACATGGGGCTCGCTCAGATATTGGGAAAATGTCTGAGCTGTCCTGCATTGCTGTCAACCATTGTTGCCTTTTTTATGATCAGTGCAAGAAGTAAGCATAACAGCATTTGGCACTGACATGAAATAACAGACTGAACTTGACAGTTAAACATTGAATGCGATCCAATCTCCAATCCTGCTTCATTGTAAAAAGGACCCTCTGTACATTATTGTCACAAAGTGCAAATCGGCCAAAGGTTTGGTGACGTTTGTTTGCTACTCTACACTGATGCTGATGGATTCTTCGTCCACACACTCCCAAACAGTAATGCGCCTCTTTATCTTTCACTCAGTCCATGTATGGCTTATTCAGGCCAACAGGTGCACACTGGTGACACTGTTATTTGTTGGAAACCCAGCCTGTGTGTCTGAGTGTGCAGGTGCAGATGTTCTAAGTTTCCAGGCACTAAGTAAATTCTGCTGTAGCAGGTGCAGCACTCTTGTTGACAACACACTGTGGCCACTGTAGAGAGACATTAGTGTGATAGATGTGGCAGAAAAGATCTTTTGTCTTTCTGGAAATGCAACGATGAGCAAGCCGTGCTTTGATTCGACCATTTCCCAGAAGAAACACACTCATGCTTTGACCTCATCTGTAGCAAAAGCCGAAAAATCTGTCACATTTGCAGTTGGCTTATATTTCCTTTGGATGTTGTACAAAAGTAACAGTGTACTATAAATGCACAGCCATTCTTGGAGACGCTGCTCAGCATGTATCCTCCCGTTTCCCACCTCTCTTTATCCACACATCTGGTAAGTCTGGCTTACTGTTGGGTAAAATGACCACCTCTTCACTCTGGCTGCTGTGGCCCTTATTGCACGTTTCGTAAACGGTCTCCCTCAGCGAGAGACGGAGCGTATCTCTCTTTCCGTTCAGGTATCCTGGCTGTAACTTAGCGTCGTCTTCTTCCTGCTGCTGCATATTCGAAGGCCCGGCCTCGATGTCACTGAGGCATGTTTCACAGGAATCCTCCAGACCCTCGCAGGAGCTCTGGGACAGGGAGGAGAGGTGCCTTCTGTGGGAGGGGTAGTGGAGACACTCCTCTGAGGCTTGTTCGTCTTTGCATAAAGATGGCTGGTCAGTGGTCTCCAGTGTGTGGCTGATTACAGTCTCCTGTATGCTGGAAGATGAGGAGAAGGATGTGTTGCCCCAGTGTGTCACCCCACCCGGCTGACCTCTGCACATCCTACACAGCAGCTTGTCCTTAGCGACGTCCTCTTGTGGCAGCCCCCTCGGCTGCAGGGTGTTCTCTTTGTATGGCGAAGAAGTCTGGAAGGCTGGAGGGGGCTGGCGACTGCATGTCCCGTCACTCTCCCCATTCATGCTGCTTCCTCCTGCATCTCTGTCACAATACTCAATATCATCGGAGAGCACCGAGGGCCGGTTGGACAGTTTACTGGTGCAGGTGCTGTTCTCGAAGCTGTCGCTCAGCCTGTAAGCAAGGGGCTGCAGCTCGTACTGCTCCGGACCTCTGCCCCCTCCTCCTCCTCCTCCTCCTCCTCCTCCTCCTGCTCCTGTCTCTTTCTGTCTGTGCTGACGCTGCTGGTTGGGGTAGAGATAGCCGCCTGCGTCTTTATCGTAACTCCTCCTCGCTCTGGATCTGCCAAAGGCTCCGTTTGCTGCAGAGGAGGAACCGGGTTCTGTTGCCGAGGACAGCCCATCAGTCTGATCAGAAAAACATGGCAGGGAGATCTTCCCACAGTTTGTCCTAGGTCCAAAGAAGCAGCAGAGGGACTGAAAGAAGAACGTGGAAAATCCACAAGCTACGCATTTCACCAAAAACAGGAAAATCCCCAGTTTTCTGAAAAGCAAGGCAGTTGCAGGTAACATGATGATCCCCATGGAGAAAAATGCACCGGACACTATTGCTACAGGACGTCCCATCCGTTTGGTGGAGTGCGCCACTTTCCCAATTTTGTCTGCATGAGGAGCCAAGCTATACGAAATGCAGTAGTCAGCTACGAAGTCGACAGACAGTCCTGCTGCCGATGATATGAACAGAGCCTCGATACCGCTTAGCTGCCATTCCAGCAGAACCAGGAGGCCGACTGTGACGAACACGCTGCCTCCCACAGCTACAGTCCCGTAAATGCTCAGCGGGATATTCCAGGTGGTTAGAAAAAGCAAAGTGAAAGTGAGAGCTACCGAGAAGCCAGCGACTACCAGAGTCTCTGAGCTTAGGGACTGTTGTAGATCATAAAGAGACAGCTGACTGACGAACCAGACATTCGCTAGCCCCCGTGGTGCTCCTGATATTTCTCTGTTAAACCATGTCAGGATTTCTCTGTAGAATTCACTGGTTCTGCTATAGTTGAAGCTGTAGAGGTATGTGGTCGTGAATGCCAACACGAGGGCAGCGACCCTGCCATCTGGCTGGAAGTACAGGCCTCCGCTGTGTGCCAGATGGCCCTCGGCATACCTCTCTGCCAGCATCATACTGAGGCAGTTCTCAAAATCTCTGGGAGGGTAGGGGAAAGGGATGTCTTTGCAGCAGTAACGAAGGGCGCTGTCACTCTCTGAGCATCGTCTGACGGACACCCAGTGAATGAGCTGCTGCACGAGACAGATGTTGTCTGTCTGTACATCTCTACCCTCAGGTGATGGAGAGGAATAAAAGCTTTGGTTCTGGACCCGTCCACACAGGTCTCTCAACCAGATCTGAGCTTCTGGTCGGCTCATGTTAAAGTCTGGGTCCAGCACCATGGAGCCAGTGCTGTTTGGGTCAAAGTGATCCCCGTTATCTGTTGGTTTGACGCCCCAAACGAGTGTTAATGTGACGGGCTTATCCTCGCCATTTCTCTGTCTCTGAAACATAAACATGTGGCGGTACTCTGCGTCGTACCTCTCAAACGGGTGACTGGAGCGGAACAGCTGGGTGACCTTGCTTTCTAAGGTGGGCAGCTTCATGCCAGGATCGACGCAGGACATGTACGTACCCCCAGCAGCGAGCACTGCAAACCAGCACACCCAGATGTACCTGAACTTCACCACTCCACAGGGTAAGATTTTCAGAAACAGCAAGTTTGAAGTGTCTGCGAGCCCTCGTCTCAATTCCCTTAGCTTCTGGCCAAGTTTGAAGAGGCACCTCTTGCGTGAGCTCGTTTCCCAGAAGCCACCAGGATTTTTGGCGCAGCATGGTTTCCACCCCTGCGCGGCTAGGGAAGCAGGGGACGCCTTTGTGTAGCGCTCCCGCAGGACGAAGGCGCAAGGCAGCCACACCAGGGCCAGGAGGGAGCTGATGAAAGTGGCCGTTCCGAGATAAACGGAGAAACATCTGATTGCTGTGATGCTGCTGAGATAGCCGGAGAAAAAGGCCGCAGTGGAGGTCAGACCGGATGCTAATATCAAATAGCCCACTTCCTGCAAAGCTCTGTGCACTCGCTTCTCCAGGGAGGCGCGAGGGTTCTGAGACAGCTGCATTTGCCAGAAATCAGTGAAGATAAAAACCTGATTTGAGCAACTTCCTAAGAGGATAAGAGCAGCAGAGAGGTTGACCAGGGGAAAGAAAGTCAGGCGAAATACTACTTTGTAGAAGAAATAAGACGTCAGGAGGGAGCATATGATGGCTACGACAGATAACGCTACTATGAGGAGCGAGTGGAGATAAAGAGCCATGGTGAGAAGGAGGCACACCACAGCTAGGACAGGGTAAACTGAATCTCTTGCCAGGTAATGCTTGAACAGCGTCTGCTTGATGCCGAAGTCCATGCCAGTGATGGTGATGTTATTGTGAGTTAGATCCCTGCCTTCAAGGCTTTTCATGTAGATCTCCATCATGTGCTCCCCTTTGTTCACAGGTAAGAACAGAAGGCTGTACTTCAGCGTTGGGATTTGGTACTGAACAGTCTGCGGGCCCAGGAAGTCTTTATCGACCAGAAAGTGCAGGATCTGGAACACCATGCGGGACTGTTTGCAGCGAGATGGGACGGAGGAACAGCCGCCGTGTTTGGGTCTGTCAGCACAGACTTCCACCAGATGTCCTTCGTGATAGTGTGGAGCACACTTCCGTAGCAGGTTCAGGGACTCAGAGACCTACAGAGAAACGGAGACATCTTAATTGCGGAATTATACAATGCAATACTTTTATACTGTAGAAGTTGTTAAAGGGCATTAGTGAGTGTGTACAGCAGTACTTTCAAAGCTTTTTCCAATATCTAGCCCCTGATACGTTCAAATTGTGGGCGGTTTAAGTAGTTACATGGGTTATCTGCGAAAAAATACAACAGGTATTTGAAAGTGTGTAACTATTTGTACAATATCTGCTGGGGCCTGACTGTTTGCTCTGTGCTGATGATTATCATTTCAGCAGCAGTTTAATTTTCAAATGCAGAGGAGGTGAAAGGACCTGCTGTGAGGTGAGGCTGAGACAGCAGGAAGCATTAGTGAGGACAGCCAAGTAATTTCCCAGGGACCAGCTCGGACAACAGCCGCTCCTGGACGCTCCCTCAGCCTCCACCCTCACATGCTGCTGGCACAGGCCCAGGAACTGAGCCTGGGAGCGAATCTGAATCAGAACAGGGAGAGATATTTTGTGAACGTATGCCAAACTTTTGAAAGACGAATAACTGAAAGTAGACAGCATAGGGTAGAGATTGAGAGAAGATGATGACAAAGGGGTGAGAGGGGAGAGGACTAGAGGTGAGGTGAGGGGCTGAGTGAGAAAGAGCGAACCTTGGACTGCTCCATCTCGCACATGGCGTGGATGGCCTTCAGGCTCCAGAGACTGGCGGAGTTTTCTGATCTGAACACCAGCTGGGCCAAACGCTCGCCTGCAGGAGACAGATGGAGTCAGAACAGAAACAAGATGAGCACAAGTTTTGGGGGGGGTTATTTATATATTTCCCGTGTTATTGCATTGGCCCCATCATTTTTTTGGATATACCCAAATCTAAATTCAATATTCCCATGTAGAACTATTACATATTTACAAAATGACTTGATAAAGAGCATTCGGTTCTCATCCCCAAGATGAGAAAACAGCCAAGTCAATCCTTGGACATCTATTTTATCTCACCAAACAGCAACATGCTGTACAAATTCATAACAGTAAACCAGGCCAACAAGTAATTTATAGCATGTTATATGCTGCTGTTTGCATAGGATAAAACTGAAGTATATAAAATAAAGAAACATTTGGGTTTTTCAGTTGCTCGTAAATCCTTTTGGGAGCTTGTCTGTGCTTTATGAGGCAAACAGAAGTAGAGTCATAATCGAGCAGCTCATTATTTCAAAGAGGAGCTTGAAGAAGAAAATCTGGGATAAGATGCCCAAGGAAAAACATTCAGCAAACTCTTCTTTTGGAATCTGCAGTAAAAGTTCACATTGTCTTATTATCGCACCATTTTGCAAATATGCATCCAACCAGTAAGTAGTTTTTTTTTAATGTTGTATTGTTTTGTGTTGTTTTCCTGGGGGTGCTGATTAACTCTTAACAAGCTCCATTGTTTCACCCCCTCAGCTCTGGGACTTATTATGCAAATAGCTCAGCTGCTCAATGGGCATCACAATTATATTGTGTTTAATCATTTTCATTTACTGCAGGCAGCCAGTCTTGTTACAGCTCCCTCCTCATTGTTTTCTGATCAGGAGTGACCCACCTGGAGCATCACAGGGGAAGGTGTCCGGGGACGAGTTTCTGGCTAGCATCCTCTTGAGGCGAAGTCTGGAGCTGTCTTGTCCACCATTGCTATCTCCATCAACATCTGCCCCAAAACTACATCCCAGGTAAAACACGCTTGTACTAACAACTTCATCAAACACACAAGAATAAATGTTAAATATTTTTATAGTGACCCTCAAATGATAAGCAGGATAGAAAATAATTACACGGGAACCCCGTACTCCCACTGAAAGCCACCGCTGCTGACCTTTTACTGAGCTGCTGAGGTAAAGGAGACAGAGATTTCCCCGGGCCAGTGTTTTCCTGCAGCTTTGACAAGCTGGACTGACGGACTCCGATATAGGTTCCCCGCGGCTCGAAACCCTGAAAATAGAATTATGAACACACAAATGCATCAAAGCTAAAGCTGCGTAATAAATGCTGCTGCCCTTCAAAGCTCTACAGCAGCTCACTGAATGTTTAATCATCTGAGGCTCCCTGGTATCTCGTCTGAACTCCTCTAAAAACGGCTGAAGAGCGTTTGATGTTATCCCACACGGACAAAACACGGAGCCTTGTATAACCCAAATTATATTCCGTCGTGTAAATCAGTTTAGATTAGTCATTCATGGGGCATTGTTGTGAGTCACATTTTCACAGCACTTTCTTTTATCTGGTGTTTATCTTAAAAGCATCAATCAAGGTGAGGAGATGTATTTAATTAATATGACAGGAACATGAGTCATTAGGGAAACAGTAATTAACACTCAGCCTGCGGTGGTGAGGGAGGTTTGCTCTGTAGTTTGGCAGAAGGAAGATGGTAGACACTGCGTGTGTGTGTTTGCGTGTGTGTGTGCGTGACACCAACCAGCAGAGGGTCAGAGAAGTCGGGCAGTGGACCAATGAAAAGTCCGGCCAATGAGCATCCCAGCAGCAGCACAGCACAACTGACCAACACTGCCAACGGGTAGTCCACTATCACCTGGGAATAACTGCCAAATTAAATAAAGCCAGAAGTAGAAGAAGTGGTGGCTGAGAGCGACATTGAGCAAAGGTTAATTATAATGATCAGACCGAGTGTGAAATCCTGGGATTTATTGTGCAGATGGCTTTCATTACTTACTTTCTGAGGAAGCAGTAGAGCCCTCCATCCCTGTTAACACAGCATCGAGGACTTCATTGTGATAATAGTTGTGATAAGTGTTATTATTAATGTTGCCAGTCCATCTCTCCTCCACTCACCTCACCGTCACCACGTGACGCTGCGCGGGCTTCTGCGCGCCGCCGTCGTTTGAGCCGTGCAGCCAGTGGCATCTGACGGCGCCGCGGCCTGACGTCTGATGAGCGGAGCTGCAGCCGTGCCCCACTTTCACCACCGCTCCTTCAGCACCTGTTGCGTTGGAGTGATAGTCGTGGCACGGCCCCTGTGGTGAGTCATAGACGCCGGCTCTAAGGCCCCGTGGCACCTAAAAGAGAAACAAGAATACACATATATTCAGATATTGTTCATGAGGGACTGTACTGGCTGTATTAGACACTGCCTCCTGAACTCTGGATCCATTTCTAACTTTATATTCTGACTACATTCTAATGGGTTCATCCCAAACAGCACACGGTACAGTCTGTGTTCAGGCATACTTGATAGAGCTGGCAGGAGGATGAGGGTCTGCCCAGACTGCTGCAGCTGTCGCACAGCTCCCCCTCGGACTGGATGACTGTCAGCGGGGCCTCGGCAGAGCAGACGCTGTCAGGAGGGCACAGAGAAACCACCGGGATCTCGCTGAGGAGACGAGAGGAGGGGACGAAATAAATGCGCATGAGCCAGGCAAAGGTGCGAAACAGCAAATATTCAGTGTTATTTAAAATGAGAAATTAGACATTATCCCTCCCACCGTGACATCTGTTACCCCTGCTTCGGCTTCTCCTCATATTCTGTGGCGAACAGCGGAGTGAGCCGGCAGAACTAATGAGGTGAGGAATAGATTTCTGATACAGGAAACAAGGAGGTTCGATTATAGGAATGATGAGAGAGGTGCCTGTTCTGGATTGATAACGGGAGACTGAGTGAAGACTCATGGGTAATGGCAGCTGTCAGGACAGAGGGGTCAGGGGTCAGAATAATGCATTCTTTTGTCAATCCTACAGATTATATGGCATGCTCAATTCATGAAACTTGGTAGAGAATTGTTCACTTATTACGCCCATAATCAGTGTGTGACTAGTGTGTTTATGGTGATGCAGGGTGTTGGCTGTTTGAATGTTTGGCCCACTTCACATATAAATAAGATTAAATGGGGAGTAGATACTGAATGTACTGTATCTATTATTGTCAGTGTGACAAGACTTTACACAAAGGGTTGACTCAGAACTCAAAGAGTCTCATGGTTCTGAAGCTAGACTAAATAAACAGAGGATTCTGAACGCTCCAGTTGTCTCAGTGGAGGGGGCCGTGAGCTCTGCGCAGTCTGCCACATGCTTGTTTTTCCACAGCAGGCTGGATGCAACCGCACTTCCTGGCCTGTCACCATGGCGACGCAGTAAGTCAACACAGCCTAAATGACCTCACACGGTTTTATTTGAATCCCATAATAAGGAGCACAGATGATGAGTAGCCCGTCGGGCTTGCGGCTTACAGTAGCAGGGGGAATATGCAGCTGATGAGTGGCAGAGCTCGGCGAGGTCTCGAACCTCTCTGCTCTGTCGTGTCACAGCAAAGCTGTAATCAGATCTAAATAATAAATAGCTCACAGTGTTCTCAGCCGCTCTCAGCAAGTGTTTGTCATTTACACTCAATAAAAGTGTGTAACCCGTATTCTGTTACAAGTTATAGTAAAGTTAGATCTTTATGTAGGTTAATGCAGGTTATCCAGGTATGGGTGGGAGCGTTTAAGCCTGTTGTTCCTCTGAGATGGTTTCTCACATGGCTGGACAATCCACACACACACACGCAGAGAGCAATTTGTGCAGAATCATCAATATTTCAGTGAGCGAATACAGAAATACATCCCTGAAGGTGTCACTGAGCTGCTCCACCCACTGCTGTCAGAACGGCCTCATAGATCACACTCTGGAAGTTTTGGAGCTCAAGCTGAATTCAAGTTCTGGATTCATTTTGCGGTCAGGCGTCAGTGACTTGGCTTCACCTGTGGCCAATGCATAGTGAGTCAATGAAAGGCCCCGTAACATCAACAAGGACCAATACTAGGGACACCTCTTCCCTGGGAATAAGAACGCCTTATCTTCAAGACTCATGCAATGTGAGTAATTGCCATTTTGAAACCCATTGACAAAATTAAGTTAGATTCGACTTGGATGCTAAGATTGAATTAGATAAAAGGGAAACTTTAATTAAGTTATGAAGACAGCATTTGATTCTGTAACTTATGTTTTAGTCCAATAATATCATGAAGATATCTTTGATCCTCCTGCTTCTGTTTCAGCACGGTCCCTCATTAACGACCAGCTGAATAAGTCAAGCCAAGCAGTATTGTGCTTCGAAGGTTCTGTGCACTTGCTGCACTGCTGAGTTTGATTGCTAGTATTTGAGCTGAACTATCCAGTCCCAAAGCGGCTTTCATGATTGAGTGGATGAGTGAGGAGACTCACAAAGTATCTGTCAGTTCTCTTCCCTCTCATCTGTCTTTCACCCTCTCATCTGTCTTTCACCCTCTCCGCACAGCACCGGTCTCTGTCATCAGCTGCCTGCAACGTCCTCAAACATGTCTTAAACTGTCAATCACGCACACACATGCATGCACGGAAAGCAGGACTGGGGCTCAGCATGTATGTAGGAGGTGGGCCAGCTCAGGTTCAGTGTGGGGCGGTGGGGGGGGTGTATTATCAAAGGACGCAGGCTCTGCGGGATCCTTCTTTGAGAGACGCTGATCTTAAGAGTCGCAGACCTCAGCTGTTTCCAGCCCCTCGCTCATTTTTGACACGTCTCGGCCGTTTGCTTCATCTATTTTCTGTTTCATGTGCAGAGCTGGCGGATCAAGTGGGTGACACGGTGACAGCAGTGACCCAGAGAGCCGGCGTGACCGATGACACTGAGCAGGCCTCGCAGTTCTCAAGTCAACGCGAGTGTGTGTACTTTTCACTGCATATCACTCACAGGCAAAGTCAGAGCATAAAATATAGTTTATGTGACCATCCATTTAAAAAGCCTGTAAAAGCCATAGTATTTCATAGAGTAGTAGTAGTAGCAATAGTATTTTCAAGAACTATACTAAATTACAATATACCAAACATTAATACTGACAAGTTTGTTGACAGCGGCTTTTACACAAACAGGAATCCGCAATGGTTTATTTTGGGAAGTGAGATGGGACAATTCCAGGAGCACAAATCAGATCAGGCGCGTGATCCCATTGTCCACAGCAGGAGCACAGCTGGACTGAGTGTCAGTACTCCCAACGGCCACAGGAGGTTGAACCCGCATTCACGTGTAAATGGCCTTTGATTAGCCCCACACAGATCAAGTTCCCGTGGAAGCCACGGAGCAAATCGTGGAACCCACCTTACACGAGCCTCCTGGAGCCCCCTCTCATCTGTGGGGGAATCATCCATCACTATCGCATCCGTGCTCTCTCCCACCATCGAGGCATCCATCTCCCTCCTGACGCTCCTTGAGTAAAAGCTGAACCTGAATCATGGATCTCTCGAGGTCCACGAGGATCAGAGGTACGCGCTGGTTTCCGAGGCTGATACTACGCAAATACACGCGCACACACACACGGAGAATCAGCACCGGGGCTGTTTGGGTTAATCTGCCCCGAGCCGCGCTCTGATTGGCGGAGCCGCGGTGATGCTGAGGACGCTGTGTCGTCGCTGTCCAACCGGCCGCGGTGCTGGAGCACCGGCGGACGGACAGCGAGCATCAGCACCTGATGAACCGGCTACGACAGCAGCTGCAGGGTCCTGTTTTTTTTTTTTTTTCAATAGCTCTGTAATACAAACACAATATCACAACAAGATGTTTACCTGGTTAAATCAAAGATATATGCTTAACCCCAGTGATTTCTAACATACTTCAGCTTTTTTAAGCCTCGGTTTGAGTCTGAAAAATCTGGTTTTCCTGTTTCTTGTTTAGAAATTAGTGTCGGTTGCTGTTGTTTTGACATAATGAAGTAACAAAGTAAGAGGAGAAGAGAGCATAAGAAAAAAGGAAGAATATGGCCCGAGGCTTCTTATTAAGAGATGGAACAGAGAAAGCCAAGCCCAGCGGCTGAGCAGAAAGGAGAGACTGTGATGGAGCAGAGCCGTGTGATTCGCTGCTAATGAGGCAGCCACTGGTCTGGCTCTGGTTATAAATATGAATCATGGCAGCGGGCCCTTCCCTCTTAGGGGCCACGCTGGAGGAAAAAAAGGAGGTGATTTATTGGAAGAAAGGCAAAGATTGGGAAAAGGAGAGTGTGTGACGGTTGTGTAGAGATCAAAGTTATATGTCTGGGCCTAAATAAGAAGCAGAGACGGCAGAGGGGGGGTATTTTTTTAATATATTTTTATTTGAATAGCACAGCTTCAGTGAGTCATGAAGTGCTCAACTGAGTCCTACACAGTCAATACATATTTGTACGTTGAAGTTTCAAGTGTTTCTGGGAATGATCATGTTCGTATTGAACAAAGGTTCTGCTGTGTCGGTGGCACATACTTTTCTGAACAGCCTGTGTTGCAGCTGACACTGTTAATGCCTCGTTGAATCCAGACACTGATTAACTTACACAGAACACACACACACACACACCGCCTGACTCACTCCCTTACTGGGTAACACAGCAATACACACATATGTGCACACAAGAAGAGAACATGCAGACCAACACGTATGCAATGCTTGACAGGCACTTATGGATACCAGACCCACACAAGCATGCACACACACACTCACACACACACACACACACACATAATGAGAGGCTGATGAGGAGAGAGGAGGGGGTTTGGCTTCTGGCCTGTGCTGAGGTGACAGCCGTGGTAATTTCCTGTGGCAGATTTCTGGGAAACGCTTCATTACAGCTTCACTGCTTCCTCCAGATCTGAGAATTGCAGTCAGATATAAATACAGATACAAGAGCAGCAGCAGGGCGGAGAGGGTGGAGACGACAAGAGACACAATGTGCTTATATGTAATATATGACTTTAAATGGAAGGAAAAGGCTGATCCCTGAGACAGTTGTCTCAACAAGGGAACAACAAGGTGGTTTGCTGCCACCTGTTGGACAGATTGTGGAGGTGTCCTGAAGCCTCAGTGGAAAGCTCTGCAGGGGCTTTATATCCTGATAATTTAGAACTGTGGGGGTGTTCATTGAGCGTGTGGATGATAACATAATCATTTCTTGTACCAGGTTTAAAGCCAAATTTGTGAACATTGTCATGTTTACTTTTTTATCCTAAAGATTGTATCCTAAAGATGAGGAAAAAAACAAAAAAACAAAAATAAAAGTCAAAGCCATTTATTGAAAGTGAAATATAAATGTTAAAGGTAATTCTTAAATCTAAATGCAAACATTAAATCCAACCTAAATGTTAAGGGTAGGGTCAATCTTAATCTGAATTATAACCCTAACTCTCTAATCTAAAAGTTAAAGTTAAATCAAAAAGTTTAGATTAGCTATTCAGCACACAAACACACACGTCTTACTCCCATTTCAAGTAGGAGTGAAACTTTATGTTTGTCACTGTCAGTCATCCTGAGACACATGAAGAAGTAAAAGAGGTGAGGCAGAGTCGGTCTAGTGAAAGCTTGGAGGCGCTTGTGCTCCCGGGCTGCGGTGACAGCCTGCGCTCTCCTGCAGAGTCTCAGCGGGTGTAAAGTTACGAGCGCACAGGACACACCTCCAGAGGGAGTTCCTCTCTGGGTGGAGGTGGAAACAAGGAGCTGATCACTTCTCCTGCCCCAAAGTCAGGAGGAGTCTTCCCTTTCACTTGGAGCGAGCGGTCCTCGGAGCCCGCGGCCGTGCGCCCCCCTTCCCGTTCCCCCCTGTGTGTGTGTCTCTCTCTCTCTCTCCAGCAGCCGAGGCCGAGCCAGCGTGGAGAGACATGCCCGAGATGGGCAACTCTTTACGCGCGGCTGCGCTCCTGGCGTTCGTGGTGCTGTCGATCCTCGTGTCGCTGCTGGTCAGCAGCGTGCAGCAGTTCGGGGCCAGGGTCGCGCACTTTTCCAACGCGTCAGTTTCTGCCGCTGATGTCGAGCAGCTCCGCGGGGCGCTGACGTACCAGCTCCAACAGAGGCGCAAAGAAATCATCCCGCTGCTCGGACCTGAGGATGGAGCCTCCGAGGGAACCCGACTCCCCCTCCAGCGGGGCTCCTCCGTGGATTATGATCTGTGGAACGAGATCACGCACGGCTCCAGGAAAGCGCATATGGATGAAATGGGCTGTGACTCCCTGGTGGACATGCAGGCTGTGGAGGTCCTGGGCTCTGGATACACCAAGCTGGTGGTCAAAGTGAACCTGGCTGGAGGTCAACCAGTGGCTTTAAAACTTGTCAACGAGCAGGGGATAGACATGGGGAAGTGTGTGCAGGATTTTAAAGACCCGCAAGGCTGCCGGGAGCTCGTCTCCTACAAACTGCAGAAGGAAATGGTCTTGCTGCAGAGGCTGCGGCATCCAAACGTCATTAAGGTGAAGCGCGACCTTTGCTTTTCTTGTTTGCATCAGTTCCAGTAATCAAATAATCCAATTAACTGTTAATTCACTTAATTTCCAAACACCACAACAGTGTCAAAGAGAGTCCAAGAGAGGTCAACCAGGGGCCTTAAGATTGGTCAGCCAACTGGGGACCATGGAGGATTTAAGATACTCTAAGAGCTCTTTTGCTGCAGATGTGCAGCGTCTAATCATCTGTGAAGTGAAAGTTAAAAAAACAAAAGCACATTCTAAACACTATATTTCATCACAAGCCTGAGGAATGTGTGGGACGTCAGGGGCTCCTGGCCACCGCTCAACACTGGAAATACTGATGGAATATTATTAAGACTTTCCATAATCCACGCACCACTGCTCACATTTTCCTTTGTCTCACACACGGCGAAGTCAAAGAAAGGCCTCATTGGCTTTGCAGGACTTTCCCATGTAATTAAATTAAATTCACTGACCCCGCTCTGACCTCTGGGTCCAGTTTGACGAGAGCTGACAATGTGCCTCTGTCCTCCCTGCTATCCCTGGTTGCATCTGAAACCCCCGGCGCTTATTCACTCAAACCATTACGGCCCAATTTAGAACGAGTTTGAACTAAACGGCCGGGTTTGTTGCCCTCGTCCAACTGGTCGTGTGACGGCAGTGTGTCCGGCACCTCGATTAAACTCACAAGTGTACCAACCACATTCCCCCTGTTGACTATAATGTGATTTTATTGTCACAAGTTTGAGCTGCAGGGAGTGAGGCTGGCAGAACACTGTGTCCTCTCAGTTTACACACACACACACTTTCAGCCTGTTGCTTTGTTTGATTCCTGCAAAAAAAACAAACTGCTAAAATAGAAAAAGTAGATAATGAATCTCCTCTGGTCCTCCATTTATCTGCGACTAACTGCTGTTGTTCTCCACTCTACAGCTGAAAGGCCACTGTGCGGGGGACTCAGGAGTCCAGGGAGGAAGAGGAGCAGAGAGAGGAAGAGTCACAGTCATTCTGGAGCAGGGGAATCCTCTGCAGATGATCCAGCTGCTCCAGAGCCCCTGGGAGGACAGATTCAGAGTAAGCCCATCAGCTTCCTCTCTTTTAGCTCTTGATGCGCACACCCTGTCATTTAGCCTGTACAGTGCACCACACACTCTCTCTCTGTCTCTCTCACACACACACACACACACACTGCACCTAACACGTGTGCGAGCTCTCGCTCGTCTTCAGCAGAAGAGATGAGGGTTGACAGACGAGGGATCGTGGACATTTGAAACTGCTGGAGGTCCGACATCTGCCACTCAGTGTATTTGATCAGGCTGAAGTGAAAATGGAGATGGGTCCTGGAGTTAATCCACTGGAGGCGAGGAATTTCAGACACACACACACACACGCACACAGGTCTGCTCAGCTATCCTTATTAGGTCTTCGGTAATTGTGGACAGCTACGCCAAAACCTTACCCCATACTTTTTAGGTTCCTAACCTTAATCAGTTCCTGCCCAGCCTAAACTTTAACCTTACCAGAGTTCACACACCATTAGCGCTAGGGTCTGGTCCCACTGACGTTTACTGGTCCTGACAAGGTGAGTGTTTAGACTGGAAAAGGTCACACACACACAGTGTGAGTTTCAGCTCAACCCCCATCACAGGTATGCTCACAGTGGGAGTCAACTCAGGCCGAATTTACACTCCAGGGATCCGAATGTGTGTGTGTCTTTTTGCATGGATGTGTTTGAAAGAGAAAGAAGGAGAATGAGTTGCGGGGAGCAGATAAACGTGGGAGCGTTCGTGTTTTCTTTGTGGATTAGCAGCAGGAACATGGCGGTCTGGGGGTATCATCGCAACTCTGGGCCTCATTTCGCTCCATCACACAAGCAGCCGTTCATAATACCCCCCCTCGAGCTGCTCGGCCCCTCTCAGCTACGTTGCATCTGCGCAGGCTACAGTAATCCACGGGTGTTTGGTTTCACCCGACTCTGCTTTTACAGTGCGCCGATCCCACCGAGTGACGTCCGAGGGACTCGCGGCATTACCTAACACTGTAGCTATGTTTGCAGTGTGACGGGATCATTTCATGCTCTGTCAGTGCGTGGCTAATGCCTTTATTTTGCCTGTAGTGGCCTACTTATTTTCCCTTTCTGTTTTTATTATAGGATTTAAAAGGCTACTATAAAAACCGACGGAGGAAATGGTTTGCAAATGTGGTCTGTGAAAGTTTTTAAAAGCAAATAACTCGGGATTATGCAAGACTTGACTTTTTCAGGATTTTTACCATTTTTAGCATTTTCACGAGGCGTAATTATATTGTCCAACTTGTCACCCACAACCACACGAGGAATTAATCCGGTTTAAAAAGATTTTTATTTGACAAAATTGGAAGGAGATGAAGTGACAGGAAAATAAAACTATCGCTCTGAATGTCTTGACATTTTTATATGAATTGATTTTTCTCACTATATTACTTGCTTATCGTGAGTGCTGCAGATGAACCTTCTGC
Organism: Pseudorhombus dupliciocellatus; assembly: GCA_016785235.1. Taxonomy (NCBI): domain Eukaryota; kingdom Metazoa; phylum Chordata; class Actinopteri; order Pleuronectiformes; family Paralichthyidae; genus Pseudorhombus; species Pseudorhombus dupliciocellatus. Next base: position 4,189,675 of record JAFBJW010007502.1, read on the forward strand.
TGCAGCATTTTCCTCCCTGTCAGAAATTGAGTGCAGCTAAACAAACAGTCGAGCTGATCAGGTTTCATTGTGGTCCCTCTCCCCAGGTTTGTCTGGACCTGGTCAGGCTCCTCCATTTCCTCTCCCAGTCTCCTCTGGGCTCCGTCGCCCTGCTGGACTTCCAGCCCCGGCAGTTTGTCACCGTGTCTGGTGAGCTGAAGCTCACGGACCTGGACGACGCCAGCGCGGAGGAGACCGCCTGTCGGAGCGATGCCGACTGCACCCTGGAGTTCCCTCACAGAAATTTCACCCTGCCCTGCTCGGCCGGGGGCGTGTGCGAGGGCCTGAACGAGAAGAGGAACATTTACAATGCCTATAGGTAAGAAGAAGTGGCAGGTTTACTGCGTGATGGATGTGCGACGGATGAACGGAGCGGCGGCCACATGGATGATTGCTTAATCACAGGCCGAGCTGACACCTAAACTGTTGTCGACAGTAAAGACGTCCAGCAGAAAATATGCAGTCAGATGGTGGAGATGTGATAAATAAATAAGGTAGCTCCACCGGAGGAAGAGTTCCCCCTTTAAAAAGCCGTCCGATTTCTTTTGACAGCTTTATGGACTGTTTGTTTAACACCGATGTGAAACAAGTCATGTTCTGTGAGGACTATGTGATGGGGCTTGTCTGTTTCTCTGTCTGTCTGAATGAGTTGTCTCTGCTTGGCCCCAGGTATTTTCTCACCTACCTGCTGCCGCACCAGGCCCCGCCCGGCCTCACACACCTGGTAGACCACATCATGAACTCCACAGGTGAGGACTGGAGACGTCTCGACATGACGGGACGCCGTTATGCTACTGAAGATCAGAAAGTAAATCACGCCATTATCGGAGGCGTGTAATTAAGTGTCCCGGTGTACGTGCCTCTTTTTAATGAGCCTCGGCAAAGTGCCCCAGCGACGTGTAACACGGTAATGAATACAAGTTGTTATCCGTCGAGATCACACGGCAAGGATCAGACAGGAGAGCTTAGCGGGAGATAAATCATATATATTGGAGGACTTTACGCTTGTTGTCAGTTTCATCTTTTCACGAGACCTAATGCTTTGTATGTGTCCAGGGGAGCTGAGAGCTGACATCAATCAGACGCTGGAGGCCTTTGAACACATCCTCCTCCTCTACAAGTCTGGCCTGCACCTGGACAACCTGCCTCCATCAATAATCAGAGGTAGGAGCTTTTGGATCGAAGGGCACCTTCTTCTTTTTTTTTTTCATGGAGTACAGTGGGCCCGCTTCACCTTTTTTTTTTTTAAATTCACATTTGGAGAAAACTACGGCAGCCTTCACCACCTTCATTTTAGTGTCTTTAAAGCAAAATGAAAGGGGGGAGTGTTCCTCCCAGTCAGGCTGTTTTGACAGGTTTATTAGGCAGCTGGAATGAAAGGACAAAAGCAACAAAGTGGGATTAATCCTGCATGTCTCCGGCTCAGAGAGCACAGTCGGCCTTCATTTAACAAAACAGCACTGGGATTACACATGGTTTTCTTTCACGGAGAAAAAAAACAATATTTAGTTCTTTCACCTTTCAGAAAAGTTATATAAGCAGAACTCCGGGCATTTTTCCTGAAATCCTCCGGGAAGATCACTGTCTGTGAGAATGTCCAAGTCAGCTAGTGCTGACATTTTCCAAAACTTTAAAAGTCTGGTAAATTTGCCATTATGCCTTGTGAGTATGCATCCAGAAAGGGCTGAAGCGGGTGTGGTGATGACATTCCTAACAGGATTTCTGAGGCAGAATTAACATGTCTGACACATGTGACCTGGACACTCTTCTGCTTCATTCTTCATATTTAAAAAAAAAGCAATCTCTGTCCAATCTTAAAATTCCTTCTATGAAAAACAATTTCCTTTAAAATGGTAATACAAACCATTCTCATCTCACTTTACTCTTTTCTCATTGAGCCGCAGAAGTCCCTCGCTTTTTGTCTCTCCAACTCTCCTCCGCTCACTCCAACTCCTGCGCCCCTCACCCCTCCCGCCGTATGAAATATTAATAACAGAATGACTGGCCTGCGTTCCTGTGGTGAGATTTTCCCCGTCCCCCAGATGCTGGACTGTTTATATAGCAGCGCTTTGTGAATTTAATCACACATTCAGGGTAAAGAGGCCTGTCCGCTGAGGCCGACATCGGGAGAGAGTGTTTTAGTTTAACAAGTCGGTGCCGTGAGCCAAGCCTGCTGCCGCTGAGTGTCTGTGTGATAAAACCTAGAGAAATGTGTGTATCCCTTTGCCATATTTTCGGTCTTGTTGAAACAGAGGGAGTTCTGGACAAACCTTTTGTTTTGTCAAACTTAGTTTAGCTCCGTTTATAGTTTGACACAGGGAAATTTGCTTGTGTGAAAACAGCTGAAAGTAGCAGCAGTTAGTTGAATTCATGAGGTTGACTAGAAAAGGTTGGGTCATGTTCACACAATATACCATTGAAAGAGGGTTTTTTTTAAATAGATGTCTTATAGCTTGTCTTTAGGAGACAACTCAGACAAACAGGTCAGCTTGGAAACACGCTTTAGACTCTGAGGGCCAACACTGGTGCCAGTGTGTTCGGGACAAAAACATGTGATTGCCACAGTGGAATTGATCCGTCATGTCCTTCCTCCTGACATCCCCTGTCTTTCTCTTATGTCCTGGGAAATCTGCTGCTCCGTTCTTAATTCATGAAAGTCGAACTCCAGAAAATGTCCACAGTTCAGTCTGAAAATGGCTGAAGTCTACAGCGACCAGCCAAGCTGTACCCTGCTATGGTTCCGTGTAACGTAACCTCATCTAATTTCTTTTTGCTTGTTTATAGACTCATTCGATTTCTTGCCAAGTTTAAGATCAAATAACCACACACATGATTAAACGATTAAAGCTGTAGCAGCAGTTTCCAAAGGTTCAAACTCTGCCAACCAGCACCTCTGCTGCTCACGTATTGAGTTTTTCCTTTCAGTCATTAAATGACTTGTCTCTGCTGACTGACTGCGAGGCTGTAGACGGTCTTGTTCTTGCACTTATTTCATTTAAACAAATGAAGTTTAATATCATGTTTATTTGTATGAGTTTAAGAGGTGTTCATGGGTGGGTTTTATTATCTTTGGACAGAGCAGGTCTTAGCCTGGCAGCTGCAGAGTACTTTGCATTCGTATATGGTCTGGAACGTCTTAGGGCATTCTTGATTTCGAAGGGCTGTTATCAGTGGTCCCAGACACAATCGGATATACCCACAACCAGTCAGGGCAACGAGAAGCTACTTTCACACATAGATTTCTGGATATTTTATGGACACTGGACCGGCAAAGCAGGTCTGACCAACAGATCTGCTGAAAGCCACGTAAATCTGAACTGAAAACAAAACATTTGGTGTTGAATAATGGGCCATTTCGGCCATTCAACTCTCACATATGAAGAATGCGGCAGGACGTTGCTTTGGTCTGATACAGGGAAACAAAGGGTAGAGCATGCAGGAGGTGGGACAGGATGCACATAGTAGGTCTCTTGGCCCATCGACACTGGCATCACACCGTATCACCAAACGTTCACAAATCTTGTTGCCATTTCAATATGGCGTCTTCATTAGCGTTAGTCTTCTATAGCACCTCTTTTTAACCCTCAGATACCTGTACTGTCATTTTTCCAGTTTTTACCCTCGCACTCTCTCGCTTATTGACATTTTCCTGCTGTTTTCTCACTCACATTTCCTGAAGATTTCCTGGCAGGAAAAGTTCCACAGCAACTTCCTCTCGGTCACGGCCCTTCTTGACTTCAGTTCACGTCTGAAAGCAGCTTTTGAGAGTCAACAAACACTGTGCGCGCGCTTGTTTGTTCTTCTTTTGAAGGACAATAAATATCCCGTCCAGTTTATTTAATACTATCTCTCTATCTCACGGATTCGACCTCTCCGAGGCAGCAGCAGCAGCAGCAGCCATTTTGGTTGTTGATGAAACGGCTCCAGTGGCGCTCCTCGGCCCAACCCAAAGCATTTTAGATAAATGCTTGTAATTGAGCCAACCGGTTTCAGGAAGGATGGAGCCGTCTGAAACGAGTGGAGCGCCAGAACCCGTGTTTGAAAGCGAATAAACACGAGCGCGCTGATAGCTCTTGCCAGGCTAACTGTTTACACATCTCACGGCTAGCCAGCTAGTAACTGTAGCTGTATATTTATTGGACCGCTATTAACGGGGTTTGATCTTCTCTGCAAACTCTGCTGGGGGAAAAAAAAAAAAAAAAAAGTTCATCTCCTCAAACTATTTCTATATGTAATGAAACAACCAGCGTAGAAAACTGAGGGAAAACACACATGAGCTCACAAACGTCTCGTCTGAGAAGAGAGAAAAAAAATGAAATCGCAGCCAAACTCACAAACACACAAACACAAGGCTTGATAAAAGAAGCCAAATGGCCACAGAGCTCAAAGAGGAACACGGTGTAATAACATGAACGTGCGTGTGTATGGAAAGGAAAAAAGACGCTGAACGCGTACCAGGCCCTAATTTGAAATTCCTGACAGATGGAGATTCGCTGGTAATGTGGATGTAACCTCTCCAGCTCAGGGCAGCTATGATTTAATGAAGAATCTGCTGAATACGTTTCTAGAAAGACGACTGCAAATAAACAGGGATCCAATTGATGTATGTCCTCAGCGCATTCATATATTCATGTCAGTACACTTATTATTCTCATGTTCTATATATAAACACAAAGTTCAGACTGTTTCCTGCTGTTTATCTTATACACAGAGAGCTTATATTTATACATCTCTGTTTGTGCAACGTCTGAGGCCCGACAGCCTGCGTCTCCCCGGCAGGCCTCATTTTTTTTCTCCCCTGAGGAGGATCGTCTGAATACTCCTTCGCCTTGTTCACTTTTTTCAGAGGCAGAAGGTAGAACCTTGTGTCTTTTTCCACTCAACAATACCCCTACACACACACACACACTCTCTCTCTCTCTCTCTCTCTCTCTCTCTCGCACCACATGTCCTGCCATTTAGGAGGGTTAACAGTTTGTAAGAGTGCGCCTCCTCCATATGCTCACTCACAGAGTAGGCTTTTGTCCATTTCTGTGTGCGCGTGTGTGTGTGTGTGTGTGTGTGTGTGCATGTGTACACGCATACTTCTTTCTCATGGCTCCTGCTAATGTGTAGCAGATGATTTAAGGCCAGATCCACCAGAAGTCTGACTGGGAGAATTATAATGATGAATGAACACAAATGTTGGGCAAGAGGAAGGTGCAGTGATTTCTGTCTTAAGTGCAGAGCAACTGTTTGTGAGACAAGAGCCTAAAGACCAGTATAGATGTCCACCGTGGTTGTTAAAAGAAGAAAACATGTTTTTGTTGGAAAAAAATAATGAGGAACTTTTTCCTATGTGGCTTTTTTTGGTTTTGTGGTTTCTGTTTCTCGGTTGTGAGGATATGCTGCTTTTCTTCTGCTTGTGTGAAACTGGTTTTGGGTTCTGGACATAAAGTCAGACTAAACATGTCTTGGGATTTTCTTTGAGGCCAAATGATTATGAAAGTATTGCAAATAAAATCATTATTATAAGTAAAGGGAAGTAAATCTGAACGTACATGCATAAATAGTGGAAAATATTTGTCAGGAATATATATTATAGTGAGGTAATGTTTTGCTGTTTGTCATCCTAAAGTTGAATCTTTGCTTTTAATGTGTTCATCATAACCTCAGTAATCCCTTGGCCTCAGTCACGTCTCGTATGTTTTCTTTGTTGCTCCTCTTCCACTTCTTATCAGCTGTCTCTGCATTCTGCGCCGTGCTGAAGAAGTGTCCCCCGCGGGGATCATTAAACCCTCGTCTCACCCTCGGAGAGGCCTTCGACAGTCTTTCAGCGGCCTCATTGCATTGACGTGGCATCTCTGTGTCTCTCTGTGGTTAGATTACACCGTGATCCGAGGTATGGGAACCTCCGGGGACGTGGAGTATCGCTGCTGGCCGTCCTACAGCCAGCAGGGCTGCGTGCTGTCGGTCCACAGCGCCAGGGAGGCGGCGTACATCTGCAACTCCCACTCCCAGTGCAACAGCTTCACCCTGACCGGACAGAAGACGTGGACGGGTTCGTAAACGATCCATCATCTGATCCTGTTTGTTGTCAAGAAGCTCTGTCTTAAATCCAGTTCTTCTAGCGCACACAAACACACAGCATGAATGAAATAGGCGTCACGCTTGTCACGTGATGGAGGCTGCTGAGTCCACACGCTGAGCCACAAATACTTTAATCTTTTGATGAAGCCTTTAAAATGTTGCAATGTGCACAGTTATTAAGGACATCAAGTCACAGCATGTTGCTTTATAGATGTTGCTGACGTGTTGACTTGCTTCTGACTCTTTTGTTCTCTCTCTCTTTTGTCTGCGTGTTTGTTTTTTTTTTGTGTGTCGCAGGGCGCCTCCTGGCCTCTTTCAGAAGCGGCTTCAGTCATCTGGTGCCCGGCGGTACGTCAGAGGTGTACGTGAAGAAAACCAAAGCCCCCGAAACATCTACGGCGTGACGCGAGGAACAAACGGAGCGGCCCCGACGAGAGCAAACGCGCAGCCGGTGACGTGAAGCAAAGCAAAACTTTGCGCTTAGAGGCTGCGTTGTCCTCGCGCAACACGTTGGATGCAGCTCGTCCGCGGCTCGCGGGAGGAGGGCAGAGGACGAGGCGGCGATTGAAGCGAGGCGAGTGAATGTGATGTATTTATAGGGCTTCTGCTCTGCGACTGTTTGATCTCGTTGCCAGCTCACTGCCTCTGCCAGCTACTATTTAAAGGGATTTCCCTTCAGGTACAATTAAGGAGGGAGAGCCTTGTGCCCTTGACATGTTTTTTTTTTTGTGTGTGTTTTTCTTTCTTTCCACCATGTCTTCATGTGTGTTGGCTTTTTGCTGTGAGGCCGGGTCCCTGTAGTAGGACTTTCAAGCCAAAGAGGTAATGAGAACAGCCACTGCAGCTCAGCGTTTGAAGCCAGAGGACGAGAAAAGAAAACAAGCTCTTATAGAAATACACTTTCCTGTTAATGCGCTGAGGTTGCGGCTGTTCTTCACGGTTCCCTGACGTAGCTGCGCTGTGGTACGAGATGTCAACAGCCATGTAAGCATTTACAGATAAACATCGAGCGTCGATGATTGAAACCATTCCAGAGTCTGTTTTACATCCTTTCGTAAACGTAGTTTTTTTCCTCTAGTGCTTAGCTCATGAATATTTATATGATCAAATGAAATGTAAATGTTCTTACATGATTGTGCGTTTTAGCTTATACGTGCACCTTGTGGGTGAAACTTTTATTTTCAATGAAAAATTATTCACTTTTGTTTGTTTTTTGTTTTTTTTTTATACTTCACTTCTTCCAACTGTACAGTTTTACAATCTGTAATTATATAAATGCATTGTTTTTAATTTTTGCTGATGTGGTCATTTGCGTTTCTGTAATTAACAGGGTTTTTATTTATTTCTCATTAGTACGTGTGTGTGTGTGTGTGTCAGTCAGTGAGGGAGGGGAAACTTGCATGCGTATACTGACCTGGTTTTGTGTGTGTTTAAGTCCTTTATCTGATCGCGTGCCCCCACATCAACAATCTGTGGCCCATCTGAATGGGTGAGCCTGCAAACCCAGGGAGCTCCGCAGAGTTTGCACAATACTGGAGGAATGCATTCAAATGCTGCGTCATGCTGGGCTCATTATTGGCCTTAATTAATACATGTAAATTAGCTTACTTACTGGCCCCTTTCTTATGGCGGGGGGAGCGGCGTTACTGTTAGACAAAGACAGTCATTGGGGACAATTGGAGCTCGATCTGCGGTTTGCACACGAATGGCCTCGCCATCTGTGCCTGCCAGGAGGAACCTGGTGAGGCTGAGATAATGGCAGGACGGCAGGGAGGAAGGCTGAAGGGGTTTTGTGAGGTCAGGAGTTGTGGCATCAACACTCATCAGCTGCAGAGTTTCTGGTGGGAGAGATCTCAACTCTAGCCCTAAAAAAAGTCTTTAACGCGTTGAGATATTATCCACTAGTAATGCCACTTCTGCTATGCTCAGAAATGAGTCATTTTGCAGGGTGTATTCATTTTTTACTGGGCTACTTCACTTAAACTCTAATTAAGAGGAAGCCTAAGTAATGCTGGGATTCTGATATTCCTTCATATCCATTGTAGTTGTTGAATTTTAGTTATTATGGGTTTAAAAAGTCATGTTCGACTTGTCGAAACCTGCAGAATCCCAGATTGCTCCTAATCCTTATCTAATCCACCTGGCTGGAGAAACACAATGCAAAGCAAAAACAAAATCATAAGGAAAACAAGAATACCAGATTCCAAATAGTTTTGTGGTGATTCCTTTACCATTCAGCCATACCACCAACTTGAAAGGACACGTCCCCTCTACAAATTACACTTTTATGGCTGAGACGCAGCAGGGAGGCCTCAGGGTCCTCTCTGGCTCACGTTGGCCCCTTTTTGTCTGGACAAAGCTGACTGATTAGAGTCTGATTCTGGAGATTAGGAGTCTGAGTCAGGTTAGATAAAAACCAAACCAGCTCACTGGAGCAGCACAGCAGGTCTGACTGGAAGGACCGGGGGGAGACGGGGGAGGGGCTGACCCACAAAGAGGGCGTGTTTTGCATATGCAGAGACCCAGAGATCGTAGCTACCAAAATCTTAACTTTAGAAAAAAAATGGGGGAGAAGATATTATTTGCTTTTAAAATCTGTTCTACAAAGGTGGATCTGAGAGGTGCAGAGTTTCCCACATGAAGGGCAGGTGCGCACAAAAACAGGAACATCTCCTAAACACTCAGGGGAGAGAAGGCACCTGGGCCGAATGTGCAGGTGACAGATCATATCTCTGTGGAATTAACATTTTTATTGACAGCACCAGCATTGGCCCGCATTTTTTCAGTTTTGTGTGAAATGTCATTATCGCTGTTCTCACAATGCGACACGTAATCCGTGAAAAAAAAGACTTACTTACTGAACATGCTATGCTCTTCATTATACCCTGTGCAGAGAGTAGTTTACATCTCCTGGTTGGTGACGTTAATGAGCTGCTCCGCAGCACTGTGCTAAGCTAACTAAGTGCTAGGTGTGGTTTATATAATTACATGTGAATCACCTTCCATCTTCTCATCATCATGTCAACACTTGTTTTCCTTTAAAACGCTTCCTTTTTCCCTCCGCAGCGCGCAGATCCAGATCTCAACCGTCTGCAAAGGCCAGCTCTGACTCACGAAGCTGGACACGCCACAGCTTTTCAATCGTTTATTCACGAATAAGGTCTTCACGCTGATAACACGGCGCACGTCCCTCAGCCAGTGATAAGATGGAGTTCATTGAAACTCACAGCTGCCGCCCATCCTCCACCACATCAGCTCGCAGACGAAAAACCTCTGGTGTCTGCTTTTTCTTGGCAATCTTTTCGACAGGGCTAATGGATGTTCTGGCTCCGAACGCAGCCTGCACATGTTGTTTTACGCTCCGAATGCTTTGAATCACGAACGCTGAGCTGTGATGGATTCATTAGGTTATTCTGTTGAGTTTGTCGCATATTTGCGGCATAACAATGCATCTTTCTTCATGTTCAGGTTCGTCAGGGTTGGTGAATCAGCAGCGTGTTCTGCAGTTTCTCGAGAGGAGGCCTTCACAGCCTAGTTTTTGTATTCTCTCTCAAGTCTGAAAGTATTCCCTTTCTTTCCTGACTTTGTTTGTTTAGCTGTAAAGCTGGAAATGTGTGGAGGTTTGGAGGTCGGGCAGCTCTGAGCACTTATTTGTTTTTGTATGAAAGTAATTTTTTGTCTGGGGATGTTTTCATATTTGCATGGTGGTGAAACCATTAAAACGAGCATGTGGTATTCGTGCCCTAGTGTTCATGTGTGGTACAGTGTTCCTCTGTTTCAATCCGTGTAATTGACAAGTTGGTCTTTTGTGAGAGGTTCAGGGAAAGAGTGGGGGGGGGGGGGGGGGGGGGGGGTTTTTTTTTTTAAGGGGGGGGGGGGGGGGGGGGGGGGAGTGAGATTGTTTTTTTTAACTCGGCTCCATACCCCAGCATTTCTGTTTTTTTAAGTTTCCAGTTTCACCCGACTTGTTTCCGTCGGGTTTTATTCATGACCTCCATCTGGAAATAATATATGTTCATGAAAACAAGCCATCAGCAATTTTAGGGAAGAGTTGTGTGTGAGTGTGCGTGCACATGTGTGTGTGCATGTGCAGGGTGGGGGACATTAGGGCCTCTTCAGAGGGGCTCAGGCTCCACCAGTGTAGCAGTGTTAGAAGAAAGATGTATGTATGACTAAGCTAAGAACCAAAGCCTCCATCATCCTCTTTTAAAATCCTGGTGCAATGCATTTGTGGTCTGGCTTAAGTCTTTGATTCATATGCAAAGTTAGTCATCAAATGCTAAGAAACCGCAGCTGCTGGGAAATATTACGCGTCAGACAGGTCTTTGGCAAAAGGTCTGACCTTGGCTCAGACTAAAAATATGCATTAACTCAGCGAAAGCTGGCATAGTTCAGCAGGAAAGAAGATCTGGCTTGTGTTTGAGCCGCTCGCATGAGCACATGCAGCTTGTGACGGGAGAGATAGAGCAGATATTCACCGGACTCCCGGCTCACACAAACTCCTCTGTGCCTGTCGGCCGCTTTGGCCGCCGCACACAGGAGAGCAGCAGGTCACACCTGAGAGCCTCTGAAGAGCAGCCAGACATTTAGCCGGCCCGTCCCGAGCACAGAGGCTTCTTAGTGCACAGGTCGCTGTCTGTATATCTAACCGTCTAACTAACTATTTGTCTGGCTGCCAGGAGCCGATCCTATCTCAGTCAGAGCCATAATGGCTTTAGCAGGCCCCGAAGCAGAGAGCAAGTAGGTGTGTGTGAGGAGGAGAGGTTTTCATTTCTGTCTGTCTGCAGTGAGGGGGGGGGGGTGTGCGGTTGGATCATGTTTTAAAAGCCCTGAAGTTAACCCCAGTCAAAAGGTTTATGCCTGCCACTAAAGCCGCAGAGGCATCTTGAAAGGTGTAATAGCTCCGCATTGTATCCAGTGACATCTCCAGGGACCCACTGCCTAGTTAAGTGGCAAAACTGATCATCACATCATCAGACCTGTGCGATTCATTACAGGCAATTGAGATTAAAATGAGAAACCAGAGGTGGCGAATAAACCAGCCTGTAAAACGATGTGTTTCTCGGACTCAGCTTTGTCTCTGTGTCGCGGCAGCTTTCGCTCCGACGTATAGCTGACCTCGTTTTCATTATGAGATCCCCACGTTTCTCAGGCCTGCATTCCCTCCTGCAACATCACAGCAGCAGACTGGGTCATTTTTCTTTTGAAGCCCCCCCCCCCCCCCCCCCCCCCCCCCCCCCCCCCCCCCCCCCCCCCCCCCCCCCCCCCCC